>CAKNWW010336067.1:0-10031 GCA_932074435.1 Andricus kollari | reverse complement strand
ATCTTCGCCTCCGATGTCTTCAAAACAGTGAATATTTAATGTAAAAGGCCTCGAAATATCCAGTTTTTCTCAAACATGAAAGCGAGATATAGAAAAAGTTAAGGCAGAAAAATTGTTCCCTGGAACAATTTATGTTAAAAACAAAACTAAAAGAATTCCCTTTAGCATTTTCAATTATGAAACCATAAACTTTCTGAATTTGGGGATAAAGTTTTAACATTTTTTATCAGAATTCTTCCGGGAGGAAACAGAATTCTGACCAGAAATCTTAAGACTATACATTTTTCATTTTTTTAAATTTTGGTTATTTTTAAAGTGATGTAGTTATTTAAATTTTCTCTTGGTCAAAAAGTATCATGAGAATCATTTTTGAAGTATTGATAAAAGCTATAAAAAGTTTGAAAAATTTGCGGCTATGTTTAAGTTTTTTTTAAACATTGTTTTTGCAAACATCAACTCATCATGTACTGAAGAAAACTATAACAAATGCAGAGAATTTAAGGTTTTTTGGAAGTTAGAAGAAGGAAAATAATCATATAATACACTCTACAGTCGTTATTTAATATATCTAGTTAAAAAAACAGTTAAACAACCATCGCAGCTTGTCCTCCTAAAATATTTATATTTCATCAATCAGTTTCAGGGGAAAAAATTAGTTCACAAGAAAAAGTATAAACAGCTTCAACAGTTCGAGGTTCTTTTTGGAGTTTCTGGACGGAACTCCGTGTTCCGAAAGAAAAATTATCAATTATTATGGAAAGCCGACAAACTGTAGGAATTTAACGTTATGTTAACATTTTTTTAACGGAAGAAGGTATTTGATAAGAAAAATATTATTAGTCTTTACTAACAATCAATAACTCTTTTAAATACGAATTTTTCTTACAAATGCGTTACCATAATATCAAACTGTTAAAGCTTTTCAGATATTCTTGAATGTTAAAAATTGTTACCATTATTTTCCGCAAGAATTACATTTTTTCGAGTACCACTTTTCATTGAAAGTACGCATCTAAACTTCACCTTAAATTGTGAAAGCTTTGCATATAACGTATTGATATTTTTTGTTTCAAACATCCATTTTCGTTAAAAAACAAAACCGTAACCTAAAATTGTTGAAAGTTGTCAGACCTTTTCACAATAATCGATGATTTTTTCTCTGACAATATTCATCATCTTCGTTCAGAAAAACCTCCAAAAAAATCCTTAAATTTTTACAACTTGTTAGCTTTCCCCAAGAATTGATCTTTTTTTTTTAAATACAATTTTTCTTGTGAGATAATATAAACATAACCTAAAACCTTTGAAGCTTGTTATAGTTTTTCATAACATAATAGATGATTATTTCTTAAAAATACCAATTTTGACAGAAGAAACATAAAAATATCCTTATTTCTTAAAGCTCGTTAGCTTTTCTCAATACTTAATTATTTGTTCTTTTAAAATACCCTTCTTGGTTAAAAAATAAAAAGCGTCAAATCCCAAATATCTGAATATAACATTGATTTCTTCAGACTTGTTAGCTTTCCTCAATATTTCACGATTTCTCTTTTTAAATATGATCCATTTAAGTTGAGGAAACACCTTAGCATAACCGTAAATTCTTAAATCTTGTAAGAAATACATCAATATTTGATGATTTTTCTTTTAAAATGGGTTGATTCTGCAGTTACGCGCTGTATAAACACTCTGGCTTGTATGTGCTCGTATACGGTCATGACTTGCATGTGACATCCCGGCTTTAGTTTAGATGTCATGACGTAACTGAAAGATAAGAAAAACAGAAAATTAAAAAGTATAATTGCTTCTTTTCGTTTTTAATTTTTTTTGTTGTTAAAATTTGATGACAATCTGAGTGGCTTCGAATGAAATAAAAACTTAAAAATATGGTCTGCTAACTCTGGCTAACGGTCCAGTTGAACTAAGATTCCTGCTGGAACAAAATATGAAATATCATTTTCTGAGGTTCCCAAAAAAAATAAATCCGTATTTTTTTCGATCAGACAACTTTTAGGGGTTTCGTCTTCCCTCTCAATTTTCCCATTGAAAATATATAATAAAAACACTCATTTTTACGAATAAGAATATTGTCGCCACGCCCCTCGTTAATGATATTCCTGCAAAAAATTTTCCTTCTTTAAGATCTTCGATATTGATGTTTTGCATTATATATTTTATACTTTCAACATCAAAAAATAGTTGTCCCAATGACGAGCCTCCTCCTGATGTTCCTCGTTCCGTCACTTCTTTTGTGGCGGCTACTTTGTTTTTGAAAATTTTGACCTTAAATTCAAAGTCCTTGACCAGGAAAACATAAGGGTATTGAGTTTTAAGAAAATTTGCTCACTAATTGAATTGTGTCCAACTTTTCGGGGTTTTCCGTCCACTGTGCCTCGCCTCTCTTTTTTGGAAACAGGTGACAAAAGTTTGTTGCTATACTCGACAGAAAACATCTTGGAGGAAAATTAATCGAAGCGTATAATGAAGTACCTATTCTAATTTTTCTGTTGGTGAAACCACACTACACGGCTATTCTACGGAAAAAGGCAGTACGTGCAAAAATTCAAAAAATGTTTTTTTTTTATGTTACTGAAATTGTTGAAGAAGGATATACAGTTCTATCGAAATCGTTTATTTAAATTTTTAACATTTTTTAAACTCACTCTTTCTTCATCAGCGTAAAAGCAGCAATGTACACAATGGGGGAAACTAGCGCCTGAATTCGAGGCCGACTCCTGCGGAAGAAGGGAGCATCTTCCACTTGCTACAATCTTCCGCTGAAGTCGCATCTTTAGATACTAACATCCAATTTATGTTAACTAGTTTTTTTTCATAAATGGGTACATCGCTTCCAGATCACCCAATAATAGTAAAAAAACTATCCAAATATCAACTAAAGAAAAAAGAAATAGGGGAAACCAGATTTAAGCGTTTTCGTCGATATTCTCCTTTCACTGATTTTGTAGTTACTGCCTATATATTCAGATAAAGTTTGTCTATTCAGTTAACTATTGCTGAAGGAATAAAATATCACGCAACTGGTTAATGAGACCTCTATTAAACTTTTTTGTTGGACGCCCTCAAAAATACAATCAATAGATCATCTTTTATGTTGCTACACCTTGGCATTAGAGAATACATCATCATCATATAATACGATTCACCGTAACTATACTTTAAGTTCAAATATATTTATTGAGTAAATAGTATTATCAGAACTGTTATTCTATCTCTACGGTGCTAATGAGAATTATATGATTTGAACTTTAAGCAGCGCGCAATAGGAATAACTTAAATACAGTACATGGTAACGATACTTTTTCTGTATACGGAAATAGTTAAGAAACTTATATTTGACATTTATTATATTTTGCAAGCCTAATTCTTTGAACGTGGCTAGTGGACGATGAACATTTTCCATGGGATTCGCATCAGGGCAGCTTGCTGGCCAATCCATTTTCTGTGCCCCATATTCCTTCTTTCAGCGCTTGCACATAAGGCTGCGAAGTTTGGGGTCATTATCTTCTTGGATGATCGAGCTGCCATTTTTAGCACCAAACCACAGTTTAGTGGACTTTAGTAAAGCCTTCCCAATATTTTAAACATTTTTTTAACTTTTAAATTATCGGTATATAGGTTTAAACAGGCGAAACCTTGTGCATAGGAAAATTCCAAAACGTGAAATTTTTACGGAGTGTTCAACCGTACGCTGGCGCAACCGCGATTCAACGGAATACTAAGCACAAGGCTTCTGCCGATCACACGTCTTAACCGAGAATTTAAACGCTTAAAAAATGTTAAGAATTTATCAGAAGGCTTTATTGAGGTCCACTAAACGGTGGCTGAGTGCTGATAATGACAGCTGCATCCTGCGAGAAGATAATGACCATAAACAACGCAGCCTTCTGTGTAAGCGCTGGAAGGAGGGAAATGAGATAAAGACAATGGGTTGGCCAGGAAGCAAATTGACGCGAATACCATAGAAAATGTCTGGGGTCTTTTAAAGACCAAGTTTCAGGGAAAATGCCTGTATAATTTGCCGCAGCTCAGTCGACACATTAGAAAGCTGTAGCATGTCCTAAGTCCAACTTACGCCGAAAAATTAATGGAAGGTAGGTCAAAAAGTTGTTAGGCTACAATTGGCAACAACGGTGACTTGACTGCTTACTAGGTACGTGCGTCGTATTTTTTCTTATGTACTTTTAGGCTATCTGCATTTTTTAAAGAACTGTCCAGGATCGCCGCTCGTCAAGCTTGACGCAGAATGGTTATGAAGAATTTTTTCTCAGGCCAAGAGACCTTTTGAAAATTGTTGTCGAATTTGGTATTCTAATATTTATTTTTATAAGAGTTCGATGGAAATCTGTGATTGTAGTCTAGAAGATAGTATTATGTAATAGCCATATCTATTGCCATTCAGAGTGAGAAAGACTAATATTTTCTACCGCTAATTGAAGTTAGGAAAAAATGATATTCACAAAATAAATAATATAACCCTAGTTGCAAGAACTAGTAGTTTGAATAACATAAGTTGCAAAATAGGTTGGAGAAATTACTATTTTCATTAGGCAGGTGCAATGAGAGAAAAAACACATGAATATAATTCTTTTCGAAAATTTCCATTTAAAAAAAGAAATTCACTGACGAATGACGTCATATACGCCGAGGTTCATCAGGATGATCAATGATCATATTCCTAAATCTCATAAGTTGATTCAACACACACGGAGAAAAATTGCTAGCCATGCTAGCATCCTATAGTTTCAACCTGATTATCCCAGGAATTCAAACTTGATTATCTAGGAGTGCTAACTTGATCCAATCAGAAGGTATACTTATACACTTATGGCCACGTCACTTGAGATAAAAGTTTATGCAAGAGCATGAATCTTTTTGTCTTTGACATTTTGGTTTAAACAATTTTTTTTTTTAAATAAAGGAATTATATTTGACTTGGATTCCTGTTTCCTGACAAGGAGAGCATTTGACTCTCGAAACGTCGTTTGATTAAAGGATCTTCTGAACATCATCAAGGTCTTTTCATTTTGTCTGAAGTATCTCATTTTATATCTTTTACGTTATTTATAAGTTTATTATTTGCTCAGACGCATAACATCGCACTTTAACCTTCACCGTCTATTAATAAAAAATATAATAATAAACAATGAAATTATGTATATTATTATACATAACAAAAAATAATAAATAAAATAACAAAATATAAATTATATAGTTTCCTAAAAAATATATCATTATATAAATTCTAATATCTGTTTTAACGCATTTTTTCTCCTACACTTAGTACCTGAAACTGACTCTATTGAAGTGTAAATAGTAAATATCTCCGAAGGACAACTTTAATACCTACTATCTGTCTGATAGCGATTGTCGAATTTATTTTATAATGTAAGAAAGCAACACATCTTCATTAGTTTCAGTGTTAGTCAAATTCTTCAATAACACACTGATACGTTTTTCCTTCAATTATAAAAAATGAAGATTTCCTATACTCTGGTCATATCCTTGACTGTCTTCCTCAATTCTATTGGTAAATATAATCATATTATATATGTATAATTTGCTATACATTTTTTAAGCTCTACTTAAATCAGTATGTAATAAAAAGTGAAATTCGTAAAGTGTCCCTATTGATAAGGATTGTGTACGTTGAAATTTAGAGGTTTAGCTCTTCAATAGTTCTATAGTTTTCGTTATCTTTTAGAAATATTTCTGACGGGTGAAGAGTCACAAACTAACTTTTCGAAAATACAGGACTAACTTCAAATGCACCCCCCCCCCTAATTTTGCAAAAATTTTCTTTTTTCATGTTCTGAGTAAATTAAGCACAGGTCTAGAGTTACTGATGCTTTTGAAATGCATTTCCGGCCAATTACACCCAAAAACATTTGTTGAAAAAAAGCCGTTCCCGCACTTTTCAAAAAATCAATGCATGATCCTTTAGTTTCAAGATAGTTCTTGAGTTTCATAAACATAGCATTTTGAAATTAACAAAAACTTAAGCGTTGCAACATTTTTTGAACTGAAAATTATAAATGAATTCCTCGTTTGAAGATCCAAGATTTCTAATCTAATGACTGAGATGAGTGGCCACAGGGCACAACGAGTGGCGAGCTAACGAGCCTTAAAAATTAAACGTTCTGTTAATTTTTTTCAACGGAAGATGATAATTGAAAAGAAAGATCTTGTTAGCCTTCATGAAGACTGCGTGATTTTTTTTAAAGAGTAATTTTCTTTGAAAACGTATTAATATAAGTTCGAACTTTTAAAGCTATTTAGATATTCTCAAGAATTGATGATTTTTTCTTAAAATACTCATTTTTGTTGGAATTACGTAAACACAAACTGAAATTGTTGAAGGTTAGTGGCTTCCGTCAATATACTTAATGATTCATTCTTCTAAAATACATATTTCCATTTTAAGAAGCTTAGTTGAATGTTAGAAATTGTTAGCATTATTTTCGGCGAGAATTGAAATTTTTTTAAATACCACTTTTTATTCACAATATTTATCTAAATCTAACCTCAAATTGTTAAATCTTATTAGAATTATACATTATGTAATAATATTTCTTGTTTCAAACATCCATTTCCGTTAAATTTGTTATTTTAAAAGAAAAAATATGATTAAATAGCTTCAAGAATTTAAAGTTATTTGGGTTTTCAACGAAAAATAGTAATATTAGGGAAAAATCATCAATTGTTCGGGATAGCCAACAATTTTTACGAATTTGCAAAAAACTAAATTCTTCTGTCGTGTTCCAGTAAAAAGTTACCTATAAGCATTTATTTTTAATAGAAAAATGAAGGGGGTTCGCGGAACCCCTAAACGTTGTCCTATTATCTTGGAATAATTATGATATAATTTTGAAAAACACTTAATTCATTATCCAACAAAAAGTCAAACACAATATAATTCCAAACATTCACAACACACGAAGAATGCTGGAAGTATGGACATAGAACACCCAGAAAAAAATATTTTTTCATTTAAGAGGATTCCTTTTATTTTGATTCGATTTTTCCTCTACAATATGGTATGAAAAGTATTCCTCTTAATTTGAGAGGATCGTTTTCTCTTGAAGAGGATTATTCTCAAATCAAGAGGATCCTCTTAAAGGAAGAGAAAAAATCTTCTCAATTGCAGAAGATCATCTAATCCGTTTTAAATGCAATCCTCTCATTTGGAGTGTATTTCATCTTCCTTTAAACAAGCACCCCGATAAGTGCGAAATAAAGAATGATGATTACTCAAGTGAGAGGCAAGGGGACACACTTTAAACAAGCACCCTGATGGGAACAAAAGCTGCAACGTCCTCGTCGTTCTTCCTGGATAACGCTAGTAGCAGCAATATAAATGCACCACTGGTTGCACTTCATAACATGAATTTTCTGTTATTTTGACCTGAATGTGACCTTTAAATCACCTGAAACTGACCTTCAGGGATCAAACGAACAACTGATTCGGATTCAGCAACCCCAAAAAGGTTGTTGAAGTTAATTGCACGGCTTTTCCTGTGTTTGACCTAAAATGACCTTGAAGCTGAAGCGGTGGAGGTAAATTGACCCCGGATTTTGATTTAGCGACCCCAAAAACACATGCAAAAGGTTTTTGAAGTTTATTGAACGGCTTTTCCTGTATTTGACCTTCAAATGACGTTGAACCTGAAGCTGTAGAGGCAAATTGACCTCGTATTTTAATTCAACGGCCACAAAAACATATGTAAAAGGTTTTTGAAATTTATTGAACGGCTTTTCCTGTGTTTGACCTTGAAATGTCCTTGAGCCTGACGTGATTGAGGTAAATAGACCCCGGATTCATATTCAGAGCGTCAAAATACATAAGGAGAAAGTGGTCTTGTCAAATAATCATCACCTTCTTTTCTTTTTGTAAACCAGTGTAATTTTTGATCGGAAAGCGGCATGGAATGCCGCCCGCAAGTGCCCGAGAGTTAATTTTGTTGTACAGGAATAGAGGAAAGAACATAATAGCAATGAAGAAATCACACAATTAGTACACCACGTGCATAAAGAAATGCACAATCTAAAAATTTCCTTACTTTCGAACGACTGCACATACATGCTGAGGTCCAAATTTTTTAACAGCGAAATCAGCATTTTTTCCATTTTTTAAATGTTATAATTCACTGCATCCTTAAAAATCCACCGGTTCACTAAAAACTGACCGACACTAAACAAGTTAGGTTATTACGTTTGATTCACTCCGCATGCGCAAGTACTGATCTGAAAGTAATTCCTCTACAAATTAGAGGATTACACTTGATCGTAGAGGAAAATGCAAAAGTCTTCCTTTTGTCATCTCTACTCTCAAATAAAGGGGAAACTCCTTTAATTTCTAGAGGAATATTCTCCTTTTAAGAGGAAAATATGAGAGGATTGAAGAAGAGGAATTTTCTTACCTTAAAGCAAAAATTAATACTGTGTTTCTTGTTGCAGGGCTGAGTTATCATTTTGACTGCTTACCTGATGGCGAACCTCTTCCTCTTGTTCCTCGTTCTGACACAAATAATTCTCCTAATAGGTCTGATCCACCCGGGAGACATCATTCCACTGACAGATCTTCTTCTGCTGACGAGCATCGCCTTCGTTCCAGGTCTAGATCTCCTTTTTGTAGAGATCGTTCTCAGCACATACTGGGATTTGACCCTACAGAAATTAGATTTATTCGCCTTATTTCCAACAAGCATCCGCACCGGGTATTCGAAGTTCGCAGATACACTTTTCCTCGCGGTAAACCAATTCAATTAAGAATAGGACGTATTAGCACTGCCCCCATGCCAACCGAAGAGCAACTGGTTTTAACAACATCCACGGGTGACATCGTGGCAATATTAGAGCGTAGTAATACAATTCTTCGTGGAATATATATAACAGATAACGTTCGAAGACGAGCGAAAATAAACATAAACAGCGGCGAAGTTGTCCTATTGAACCCTGTTGAATGCAAGGACGCTCCCATAGGCAACAATAAACCAATATCGAAAAATTTTAGAGTAGTACATGTAAATAACATATAAACTAAAATCCTCCACACCATACCTCCAAAATTAAAAGCATAATATAATTGTTGTAATACGAAGTCGGATCAAAATCCTACAAATAATTAGTGATGACAATAAAATGTGAATGTATTATTGTTATGAAGGCTTACATCTTCCGCCAATGCCCCAGTCTCTTCCCAGTCGTACGAAATCATTTTTGTAGAAAAATTAATATAGGCGTATAATGCACCTGCAGTAGCTTTCCTATAGGTCAGACCAAACAACGCCGCCGCATGCCGTACTATGGAAAAAGCTAGTAAGTTCAAAGAATTAAAAAATTATTTTTATAGAACACTGCAATTGTTGAAGAAAGATCAATCGAATGTCAAAATTGTTTATTTAAATTCTTGATATTGTTTAAATTCATTCTTGCATGATCAGCTTAAAAGCAGCAACCAGAAGTCTTGAAAATTATTTCTACGGAAAAAGTCAGCATATGCAACAATTTATGATAAATATTTTTTTATAAATAGATAGATTATTTCGATATTACCAAATAATAGTCAACTCTCAACCAGCTCTTTTTCTTCAAATCAGTTTCGATTAACAATTGTACTCCATCATATTGGATCCGCAATTTTGGATTCTGAGCTACATTGATTTGCTTATCAGATTCGGATTATGCATTAAAAAATCTGTATGAAAACATATTTAGTGCTTTAAATCTAAAATCTAAGCACGCATGTTATTCGATGAACGATCCTTTTTTGCCAAAAAATGCCCACTTCAACATAGATTTCAAATGTCAACAATTTTTTGTTTACACTTTCTCTACTATTTTTCTACATTCGAAAAGGATCCATCTTCAACTTTGAACAAACGTACCCTTCTAGATCATTCCCATCTAAAGTTTTGCGGCTTTGAAGATAGAATTTGAAAAAAAAGGTCCACTGTGTCGCAGTGAATGAGACTATTCGCTGTATACAGGCACAGTGAATAGCCTGATGTTTG
>CAKNWW010336037.1:4988-22478 GCA_932074435.1 Andricus kollari | reverse complement strand
AAAAAAAGTGGTCTCAAAAATTTTCAAAATGTGCTCACTTTTTGAATTTTCATCCAAAATATCTGGTTAACGAACTTGACCTTCATTTTGAGACCCTTAAAAAGTTTGTCAAAGGCTGACTCGATCCGACAAATCCTTCAAAAGTTAGCGTGTCCACAAAATTCAGGTAACCATACATACAGACAGACAGACATGCAGACAGATATACAGGCACACATACAGACAGACAGACACCGACAAAATTTTATGATTTTCGGAATCTGTGAGTGCCTAAACGTAAAGATCCGTTAAAAACCAGAGAGCGAAAATTTGGACGAATACATTACACTCTCATGAATGAGAATGTAAAAAGTCCTAATCATATAAGTAGTTTAGTCTCAAAATTGATTTGTCCACAGGAACTTTTTTGCCTCACTGTGCGACGTATCTCGGGGACAAAGAGTCGGAGAGCGAAAATAAACATATTTTCGATTTCTCCAACAATAATTTCAGATGAAATAAGACAAAAAATTAAATTTTGTAACCAAAAACGAACACGAAACATTCACTCATACCTGACAGAAATTTGGAAATTATTTACAATGTTGTATCCTAGGAGAAGCCGCAAATGGGAATTACGTAGAGCTTGTGAAAACCTCAGAATATAATATAAAATGTATATAAAAAGAAACAATTTCGAGACTTTTGAATACTTAGAAGATTTAGATAAAGAATGGAAAACTGAGCTAACCAAATCGAAAATTCGAGGGCAAGTCTTACAGATAACAGAACCTAAAATTGAGGGTAAAAACGAACAAAAGCGTAATAAAGGTAACTGGGATAAAAATAATTCCCAGAACAATAAAGATGAAAAAAGGAAGAATAAAAATGTTCAAACTGATAACCAAAACGGAAACCAAAACGAAAATAACCAGGGTAAAAATCAAATAAAAATCGATTTCCATTATCACCATTTGGATTTCCATTCCCACCTTTTCCGAATCAATATCAACAAAATTTCAGACCTAACTTCAGACCTAAATTCCCACCAGGTTTCCAATCAAATTTCCAACCTAGATTTCAAAAAAATTATCAACCTAGATTATAAAACAAGAGACCAATATATCCATACAACACCTACAATAGAATGTTACCAATGCTTAATCAAATGACGTTAGACTCAAATAAAATGTCAAAAAATCAAAAAACGGAAATAAAAATAAAAAATCGGGTACCAATATTAACAAAGACTCACAAGGCAAAACAAGTTCTAACTCGGATAAGAAAAGAAACTCAAATACAAAAACGAATGAGAACACAAATAGTTTAAACGGTTATCATTGTGGTGAAGCGGGTCATTTTACAAGAGATTGCCCATATGTGACCGTCCGAGAAGAAAGGGACCTAATACGTCAAAGCTGAATTTTACAGGACAGGCGATCGTTGTAGAGTCCGCAAGCCAGCATTTGAGGCAAGCCGGCATTTGAGTAGTAGGGATGCGTCTGCGAAAAGAACCTCCTCCACCTATCAATACACTTTTAGACACGAACAAGTGTAGCTCACGGACACGTCGCGTACAGCTATGCAGTAAGTGGTCGGGCTGGCTTTCGCACGCCTTTCGTTCGGTCTCCGCGTACGCTTATCATGCCTATGTTTGTAGCTTAATAACAAAAAAACGTAATCAACTTAAACAATATCTGATTATTGAAAATGACAGAGTAACTCAGAAATTATCGATTGGTGTAAGAAAATAAAAACAGATTTTCCCCGCATTAGGTTTCTTTCTTCGCGGACGGTCACATATTACGCATGCAACCAGGGAAACTGTAGGGGAGATATTAGGACCAAAAATAGTGCAACCTAATACAGAAACGCCAGAATCTTTAAATTCGGATAAAGATGATGTTCTTGACAATACGAGGGGTAGGGGTTTTTAATAATTAAATATGCAAATTTAGAAGAAAAAAAACAGTTTTATGGAAAAATGTCACTAGAAGTTCACAGTTTACAGTTCTACAATTTCACTATTGTCGGAAATATAACTACAATATGGCTATTTAATTTGAATTTAAGGAAAATTGACAAAAGATACAGGAAAAAAAGAAAACTCTTGACTATTTAAGGGACGCGCTCTCGAATTTCTAATTTCTCGCCTAATTGCTCCCAGGATTGCACACAGGACACTCATTTTCCTGACCCTTGAGCGTCACTTTAACCCTCTCCTACTCCTTTTCCCCCGTCCGCACTTTTCCGGTTTTCTCTCGTCAGGCCCACTTTCTCTTGCTAGATTTGACAAAATGACGAAGATGACAAATATTCGTTTTCTATAACTAAAGTTCCTTAAAGATTCCTACAGTATACTAAAGTTTCTAATAATTACTTATTTTCTAACATTCTGATAAGTATAACTACACATTCTTTACATGAGTGCCCGGAAGAATCCCCCCGTTGTATTTCTTGATACATAGGAATACAGACTCATACATTGACCCTCCTGTCTCTACCAGGGTACACAGCCACTATTCGCCCCCGACGCCATTCATTTCTCAGTGCATTCTCATCCGAGATTAAAACTAAATTGCCAATTTTTAGAGCAGGTGTATCAGCTTGCCACTTAGTCCTTTTGTTGATCGCGGGCAGGTACTCTTTTATCCATAATCGCCAGAACTGATCTGCCAATGCTTGCGAGATTCTCCACTGTCGACGTAATAATTCTCCATCCGATTTTATCTTCGGTGTTAATGGCTCTTCAGGTTGTTCTTCCAGGCTGGGCAGCATGATGACATTGGGGGTTTTACTCCTGTTCTCTCGTATCGTCAGAAACGTGTGTTAAAGGACGATTATTCACGGAATATTCCGTCTCGACAAAGAGAGTTTGGAGTGTCTCCTCTCTTGGCACCTGCTCCTTCAGGGTTGCCGTTAGTGCTTACTTGATTTATCTTACCAGTCGCTCCCAGCAACCTCCCATATGGGGGGCTGCGGGAGGATCAAAGATCCACTGGATCCGTCGTTGTGCTGTTTCTCTCAGGATCTCGTTTTCATCCATTGTCATTATCGCTCTTTTCAATTCCTCTGCGGCCCCCCTCATATTGGTACCGTTATCCGAATATACTATTTTTGTGTGCTTTCTCCGTGCCAGCATTCTTCGCAATACTATTATCATGGAGTCAGTAGTCAAAAAAGCCGCTATTTCCAGATGCACAGCCCTAACGGTCAGGCAGGTGAAGAGGACCCCGTACCGCTTTTCGCGCCGACGACCAACCTTCACGTAGAGTGTTCTACAATAATCTACACCTGTACACGTAAAGGGTGACACCTGCGATTGGCAACGCACCTCCGGTAAAGGAATCATACGTGGTACTGAGGGTATCGCACTGCGGATCTTGCACCACTGACAGTCGTTCCAGCTGGCTCTTACCACAAAACGAATTCTCAGGATGTTGAAGCGTTGTCGAAGTTCGTTTACCACCTTCTCTCTTCCATTATGTCCGCTTTTCCGGTGATAATCCATTCGAATTAATATTATGGGGTTTAAGGCTGTCAGCTCTCCTCCGACTTCAGATTGAACTCTGCCTTCCATCCGAATGAGATCGTTCTCAATTTTTATTGGCGATAGCTGCCAGAGATGTGATGTCTTGTTCACAAGTTTTCCTTCTCTTAATCGGATCCGTTCTTCAAGAAAGGATTCCTGCTGTGGTTGACGTAACAGTTCCTGCTCTGCTTGGCCAACTTCTTGCGCTGACAGCGCAAGAAGTTCAAGATGTTCAAGAAGTTCAAGATGTTCTCGCGTTTGTCCGGGGCCATTGCCTGGACGTCGCCTATGTTCGGTCTAATTGCCACTCCCAACTGAACCATGGCCTCCATCCGAGAGAGGCTTATTGTGGGTGGCACTGCGCGATACTGGTGACGTAACCTCATAATTAATTGAACTGCAGAGTTAGCCAAATGCGGTTAAATCCCAGGTCCGTTGCTGCAGTACTATGGTGCAGCCCTCAATCACATATTTATGACAGCCACCCAAAACCATTGGATTGAACCCCAAATTTTCTATGTGGCACCACAGACTAAAAAATTTGTATTCACTTATTATAAGTGTTATAGGGGTGGGGGCCAAATTCTATCCCTCCATGATCATGGAGTTATCGGCTAGGGTGATTAAAAAAAAATTATTTTTGAACTGAATACGCACACTAGCCTTAGTTGTACCTTCTTAGTCAACAAGTTAAGAAACTTTTAACCCAATTCCCGGACTAATTATTATTGATCTTTAATGACGCATGAGTACTTTAGGCTAATAATAAAAAATTAGATTAATTTATTTAAAAGAATCAACTAACATTTTTTTAAAGAGTTTTATGAAGTCAAAAACTTCAAACAAGTGTGATAACTATGCATAAAAAAGTAAATTAAAAAGTCTTTTTTGCTGACTTTTTCACGTAGAATGAGCACGCGTCTTTAAAATGTCATCAATAATTGCACCAAAAATTATGTTGAAATTTGTGTGCAAGAGCATTGGTCATATATGACATCTGGGGAACTTTAAGATATTTTTTAATTTCCATAAAACCTTAGGCAGGTGATACGGGTACCAATGCACAACTTTTTTGTCCCAGGCGTTTTTCAAGCCCAGAAAGAAACAATTTGCGACCACCCCTAATAAGGAGTTGCGACTGTATAGCGTTGTCGGTGAATACGTAGTGAGAAACTCATGCTGTCTATATGTTTTTCGCATAGAAAAATAATTTTTGCAACTGTGAAGTGGTATTTCGTCTATTTATGATTTTTCAATCTATCAGAAATCAATACTATTTCAAAAATTTGAGGCGAAGGTACCCCGGGCTCCACAGGTTTCATACAAGCGAATCAAGACAGCCATTGATTCAAACGTCAATCCAACTTAGAATTTTTGAGAAATATGTTTTTTTATGCCGGAATGCGAAATCGTAACTGGGGAAAATATCAATCAACAGATGAAAAAATGTCCTGTAATTGAAAAGCAAAAATATAGCACAATATTCTTACCGCATGCGTGCTAAAAACGATATTTCACCGAAACTACATATGAATAATGCTTTAGATTAATAAGATCTACTAACCTTACATGATTTTTCGAATAAATTATTAGATGCTCTAATGCAGGGCAGTTGGCTTTAGCTTCAAGAAGCATTGAAGCATAATTTTTCATTCGAAATACTTCAGGAGCAATGACAGCTTGCAGTTGAACCTTCTTAATACAGAATTCAAGTTCTACCTGTTGATATGCTGGGTTAATGCCCACCATAATTAATCCTGCTCTAACTGCAGCTACATATGCTATAAACCATTCAGTATCATTTGGACCCCAAAGTCCAATGCAATCGCCTTTTCTTAATCCTAGTTTTTTTAAACCAGCAGCCAATATATTTGCTCTTCGTAAGGCTTCTGAATATGTTAAACGAACATTCTGGTGGATAGAAACGATGCACTCGCGATTTGGCCATCTTTCTACAGCTGTTTCAAAAATTTTTCCGATTGTTGTATCAGTCAATGGTACTGCTCCCGGATGAAAGAGATAGGAGAGGTTTTTATCTGGCGTTTGCGTTGCTTGCGTAGATTGTCGTCGACCTTGAGTGTGTGATAAGTTTTTTCTAAAATTAGAACATCCTAGAATAATAAATGCAATTTTTTATTGAGGTCTTTTCCTTTTTTCAAATAATAAAAAAAAATATTAGCTCAAGCTTAAAAAGTTGAATGAGACATATATGGGGCATCATTTCTCAAGTGCACCCCTCAAAAAATCAAAGTTATCCGATCTACTTCAAACTCGGGCAAAGTGTTGTGCAATGGGATAGCAGTATATAGGGAAAAAGTGTTGCCATTAGGTTAAATATTTAACCAGGGGGGGGGGGGTTGAAATTTTTAGCATTTTCGTGGATGTCATCTGTTTCGGCGATTTTTAAACTTTTCTAAAAGCGATTCAAAAAATATTAAGTATTTTTGGGAAAAATGTATATTTGACCTTCAAAGGTGAAGGTCAAAAACAAATTTGACTTTTTTGGAGAAAGGCATATTTGATAATTTGTTCTTTTATCTCAAAAGCAAGCCTAGCTTTTTCCTTTAAAATGTTTGAGGTGAAACAGTGGAATTTTGACTTCTTATTCATGAAAATAAGCGATGAGTGATTTTTGAGAATATACCATCTGCTTTGGTGATTTGTAACTCTTTTAATATCTATAAACAAATTCTTGTCTTCTACAGGTTAGATTAGAGGTTTGCACACCCTTTTTAGTGGTGGTAACCCTTAAAAAAAAGAAATATTTTCCTTCAAAAATGAAGGTAAAAGACAAATTTGACTTTTTTGATATAAGGACAATTTAAAAAAATTTGGGTTAGGAAGAAATTATGAGTTTTTTAATTTCTTCCATAAAGCACCTTGAGATTAAAAAGTGAACTTTAATTTTTTATTTGTGAAAATAGTCCTTTAGAGTATTCGCGTACCCACGCAAGCATCACTGGATTTACCGCATCACTTAAAACTTGTCTTCGCCAGAATAAACGACTTTCCTTTGGAACTTCCTTTTCGAAAGACAAATATTTTTATAATGGAAAGGGCGTGAAAAAAACATATCGGAACTATACGGTACAAAGTTTTTTCATCGCCATCAAAAGAGTTAAAAATCTCCAAAATAGACGATATCACCAAAATTTTGAAAATTTGGTTGCCTCCTCCCCCTCAGTAAATATTTATTCAAGTGAAAAACATTTTTTTCTATAAACTACTATCTAATAGGACAACACTTTGCCCAAGTTTGACTCGGATCGGGCAACATTGATTTTGTGAGTGTGTACACTTGAGAAATAATGCCCCACAAAATACGTATAAGGTTTCTCGATGCGCCATAGCAGTGTTTGACAAGTTACTAGTCAAAAGAGACGCGTTAACTTTACCGCTACTTCGTGAAAATTTGTGACGCATCACTGTTACCGTAACTGAAAAAAGTAATACTTCACCTTGGCGTTACTTTTTTTTAAAGGAATTTTGTATACATAATTTTAAATTCTAAAAAGCTTTAAACAGTGTTTTTTATTGAAGGTGTTTCAAAAATTAGAAATTAAATTTTAATTCGCGAAAGATAAGAAAGAGTTTTACATTAAAAATGTGTAAACGGTTTATAGTTTAGACTACTATTAATTTTAAACCACAAACTTTGCACCGAATTTTTGAAGTAAAACTTCTTTTGGGACAGGAGTGAATTGAAAAAAATGCGTGTGGCAGCGGGGCTACATGGCAGAAGTGAAACTTTACGTGCACTTGGTGTCATATAGAGTACACTAATCCATTGAGGAACCGCATTAGGGGCATAATTTAGAAAGTGTACCCACCTCGAAAATGAAAGTTGTCTGATCAGGCTAAAAATGGGCCCAATTGTAGTTCTATTAGATAGTACTCCTCACACCAAAAATTAATTCATTTTGATAATTATTTATTAAAGTGAAGGGAGTACAATTTTTTTATTTTTTAGGCAAAGCCTTACTTTCAAACATTTGTAACTTTTTTCCTATTGCCTTAAACAAAATTTCAGTATGAATGTGTTTGATAGATTTTTTCACCAATTTCTGGTGGTCATAACGATTTTTAAACAAAGTCCAAATTTGACCCCAATTTTTTAAAATCAAAAATAAATTTGACTTTTTTTCAAATTTCGAAACTTTTTTTTTCTTCAAAATAGTTTTAAAAGAATGCTGATCTTTGTGCAACGCTTTAGTGCCAGTTTTTTAAGCTAAGTAATATTATATGGTAATATTATGTGCGTTTCTGTTTGATTTTTCGGCTATAGTTTCAACAGTTGTTTTCTTTGCAGACCTCTTCTGCGGTTTCTGTTTTTTGCCATTCGAGAAGATGTCGTGTTTCTCAGAGGAGGAAAACATTTTTAATTGAAGTTTTCCACCTTGAGTGGGAATGAAAGTGAGGTACTGTACACGGTGAGCTTGAATCTCAGACAGGTTTGACAAAAATGCCAAAGAAAACAGGCAACGGGGATTTGTTCCTGGGCCCTCGAAGGTGTAAAACCCGTTGACTTTGAAATCCTATCTGCTAAATTAAGAAAAATATCTCAAGTTTTCAAAAGAAGTCAAATGATGCTGATGCAAATCGGTTTATAATGAATTTACCCAGTCCTTATATATGTAAAGGATTTATAATGGAGGGATCTCTAGGTAACAGTTGCATACGTTGCCTATAGTTTGTACTGTTAGAATCATGTTAGAGTCATGAAAAGAGCTCGCCGGCGAGAGGTGCATATCCTTAATGGAAACTTTGAATTAGTTCAACAAAAATTTGGATTGATGATTTTTTTGATGAGCTTCTCAATTTTATCGGTGATATTGAATTAAGATTTGTTCTTGCCGAACTTAATATTTCTGCAACAAGCAGCACACACTTTCAATCAATTCGCTTCATGTATATCATTAAGATATTTCCCTTTCGGCGAGCCTCTAGGGGTAAGCGTGACACTATCCGATTCGGGTAGTGTTTTTTAGGTGGATAGTTTCTTGTAGTAAATAACTACAAGTGTGGGCTCACCACACCCACGACCTGATCATGATCACACATAATTCTCGATTCTCATTAGGCTCAAAGGTTTGAGTTTATGCATCATATTAGTCGAAATGTGAAAGAAGGCAGTCATCGAATTTTCATTCAACCCCTTATACCCAGAACCAAAAATATGTTTATTTTGTAAAGTATTTAAATAAATAAACTGGATAAACTCATTATAAACCGATTGGCATCGGCCTATGCATGATAAAAATTAAGTGATAATATGCAATATTTTGATATTTTTGTCTTCTTTTTAAAAATTGAGATATTTTTCTTAATTTAACAGATAGGATTTCAAACTCAACGGATTTTACACCTTTGGGGGCCCAGGAAGAAATCCCCGTTTCCTGTTTTCTTTGGCATTTTTGCCAAACCTGTCTGAGATTCAAGCCCACCGTGTGTAATGTACCTGGCATCATAACAGCTTTGTCAAATCTGGCTTTCAGTAACTCGGTGGCTAAGGCATGATTTTCTCTGCCGCTGAAAAAACTACGGTTTCCTTACAGTTACTCTTTGCCCACTGAAGCAAAATATGGGGAGAGAGTATGTGATGGTTCGGAGAACATTGTAAGCTCGAAACGTGCTGCTGGTTGAAGTGTCATTCAACTTGGATACCAAAATCTGCTTTATGGGCTTGGAGATTAGCAAAGCTACTCTTATTTTTAAAAGACAGCCCTGCACCATCAGTGAAATAGTGGATTTTCTTTGGCTTGAAATGAGTTTTCAACTAATGTACTATAATCTTCTGATACTGCTGAACAGCCACCGTGTCATGAGCCAAGTTATCACATATCATTGCGATACTTACATGCTTGAGCCCTCCATCTTTTTTATAATAAATCACCACAATGAATATTGTAGCTTGGTCGTTATTCCAGTAGAATGATTGAGCTGCATTCTGAATTATGAACGCGTAATTCTCAGCGAAATCGAAGTAAGTCAAAAACTCCCCGGGCAATAAATTTTTCTTCAGGTTTTTGAAAAAAGATTGCTCCTTTGAAATAAAGTGATGAGTTTTCAATTTCAACAGCCTTTCACAGAAATCATCTCGAAATTTATCAGTATCCATTACATCTGTCCGTCTGTAAGCAAATTTCAAATCTCACTTAATTAATACAATGTTCATAAAAAGCTTTTGTGATGTTATCTTTCTAGTTTGCAGTACCTGGACAGTTTTCACACACTCCTAAATGACATGAACTTGAAGAGATAGGACATACAATAGAATCCAGACAGTCGTGCTAATTTTTTAGCACCATGCCAGTATCCTCGGTTAAATGTTGAATATTTATTTCATTCAACATCAACTTGATATTCTCTTGATGCACGCAAACGCACACATTATGAACGACACTGCTTCCTGCTCGAACACAATGACGAGGTCTGAGTTTTGTGAATTTCGAAATTCTGATCTTCAGGCCTGTTCTGATGTAAATTGAGCATAAAACTCGTTGACATTACACAGTAGTAACCTTTTCTGAACATGTGAACCAGTTCCACCATCATTCTTGATCGACACAAAGTCTTTCATCCCTGGCATCATTCGACTTATATCATCGCGTTCATACAAGTTTTTCACTAGAATTTTAGTTTCAGGAGTCAATGCTCTTCCTCTTTTTGGATTCGGAAGCGTAAGAATTCCATGCTCTGAAACTAATTTTTTGATATTTCTTGCTTTTCGTTCTGATGAATTGAACACCTGCACCAGTCTTCTTCGTCCCAAGATTTTGGCGCAAGCGAGAGAAGTTGAAATTATTCTTGAAGACCTCTAGAGGCATTGACTTTTTCGATGATTTGACCAAGTACTTCAACACCAGCTTTATGATATTTGTTTTCACACTGCAGTTTGGTGTCTATGACATCTAAATCTTTGTCGCTGTCATATAGCTGATCTTCATCATCGTCAGAAATCATTTCATGATCCCCAGTATCTACCTTATCTCTACCAGAAGGTTTTGCAATATCACCAGAGTTCAAGGATGATATTCCCGCTGAGTTGATGAGTTGGTATCTACATGAACTGCAAATTTGAGCTCCTTCTGGTAGTGCAGGGAATTTCAAACGCGAGTAGCGGGCAACACCACGGAGTTTAACATTAGTTGCTTTATGCCTCACTTTTTGAAAAGAGCAGTTATTCTAGTAGCATATAATATTACTTAACTTAAAAAACTGGCACTAAAGCGTTGCACAAAGATCCTCGACGTGAGCGCACTAGGGGAGATCGCGCGCTACCCGCTCTATCATGGCATCTTGTTTACGTATCGTTCTATTACTCAAATACGAATTAATTTTCCACTCTGAAAATTGGGAGTCTTATAGGAAAATAATCTCAGCTTTCTTTTAAAACTATTTTAAAGAAAAAAAAGTGTCGAAATTTGAAAAAAAATTCAAATTTATTTTTGATTTTAAAAAATTAGGGTCAAATTTGGACTTTTTTAAACTTTAATAAATAATCATCAAAATGAATTCATTTTTGGTGTGAGGAGTACTATCTAATAGGACTACAATTGGTCTAATTTTTAGCCCGATCGGACAACTCTCATTTTCGAGGTGGGTACTCTTAAGAAATTATGCCCCATTAGTGTAAAGGTGCTTGCATAATGGTGGAGTAATAGGGAGATCGCATAGTAAGAGGGTGCGGGGAGAGAGAGCATATATATGCTTTGCTTGGCGTGGGAATAGAGGGGATATCGAAGAGGTGTCTTTAGGTGTGTTCTTAAATTACTGATTATAAATTATTTATCAAGAAGAAAATTTAAAAAGCGATAATAAACCGCAATATTATGTAAAATTCAAATTTGTCAGTCATGGGGTTTTCTTTGGGGATCCATAAAAGTGGCTTAAAGTCATTCACCCGCAAACTTTATAATTGTTTTTCATTCTCTCATAAATTCTAAATAATATACTGAAATGCGAAATTATTTGTAACATATTATTGCGTTCAAATATTAGATTCACAAAAATATCGCTTTTTCCATTTTAAATCAATGGGAAATTTTACGGTTTTTGTAAGAAACGAAACAAACTGTATTTTCATGTAAATAGAAAATTTGTCAAGAATTTTGACTTCATCTCGCTCCACAACCCAAATTTGCTATTATTTTTACCTTAAATTTGAAACAGTTGTCCACTAAACTATTCTGGACATGAAAAAATACCCAAAATTAATGTTAAAATGGGGATAGAAAATTTTCCATCGCTTCGCTTACCTACGAAATTGCAAGTAAGCGAAAACTTTTAATGCAAAAAATGTTCATTCGGATATAATAAAGTTTTTTGAAAAGTCTTACGTCAATTCATCTGCACTGTTAGAAATATGTTGAAAATTCAACCAGTTTTCAACCACTTTTGTGGTTGAAATTTCGTTCATCCACGAAGTTGAAATAAAATTCATTCAAATGTAGTTAAAAATTCAATAAGACGTTTGCGCATACACAATGCGCCCTCATATTTCCGGCCAGGCCGGACCCCAACGAGACAAAGTCCCATGAGGAGTTATTTCGTACGTTTGTGATGTGAGATCCATGAAATTAATAAAGAATATATAATATTCAGGAAAAAAAGAAAACAAAAAGTGCGTTGGATTAATATTATCATAATGGGAAAATTTCATTCAGACTATTGGTACTAATAACTGCTGTATGCATTTTTAGGTTATGTTTACAAAAACGAGTGTTGAAAAGTTTTTCTGATTGGGCGCGCAACTCATTATGCTAATATAATTCGAACGGACCTTTTGTTTTTCTTCTATAAAGCTGCTTATTTTCCTAAATATTATATGCACTTTGTTACTCTCATGGATCACACGACACAAACGTATGAAATAACTCACTGATTCCTTATCAGAATTCTTTCGGTACAGTTAGTGAATTTCAAAGCACAGTATTTTTCAGGAATCTTCATGGGTTTTCTTTAAGATTTTTGAATAATTATAATTGCCTTGAAATTTACTAATTGTGCCGAATAAAATTTTTTTCTCGTTACTAAAATTTCAATTACATGTGGTTGAAATTTCAACTGCATGGTTGAAATTTCAATTACACGTGTAGCTAATTTTTCATTCACAAGTAGTTGAAATTTCAACAACGGTAATTGTATAAAACTTCAACCACATGTGGTTGAAAATTCAACCAGATATTTCCAACAGTGTAACCGTTATAAAATGACGAGCTTGGCCGATGCGATTCGCTCTTGTTTTTTCTGTGAATTTTCTATATGCGAATTTCTTTAGAATACTTCCTCATGACAACATCATAAACATGAAAAAAAACATCATTTGAGTTATCTTCTCGAATGGGAACAAACGTCTTGATGTTTCGTATCAAGATTTCAGATTATTCTGATTCCAAATTCAACTGTTTGCAATAAATGTGGATAAAATTTGTTTTTTACAAAGTAAACATTTATCAAGGCGTTAAATAATAATGTCATTGAGTTTATCAGAACCTTCTCCCGGAAGAAAAAATCCAGGAATTCAAAAGACAGGGCTGAGAATGTTCGCAAAGCAAAACAAAACAAAAAGTACTCAATATTGCATAAAATTAAATGTAAGCAAAGTGAATAAATTTAATGATTAAAAAAGTTACTTTGCATTAGTCATAGAAGTAAATCTGAAGTTTATATACTATTTTTCAGAAAAAGTTTAATATATTTTTCGCTTCATGTATAAACTCTAAGGTGTGCAAAATATAAAAAGCGCGAGACGAAAATTTTTTAGTCCCTTTCAATATTATTGGAACTTATTGGTTGAACGCGAAAACCGATTATACAATGTAATATAAGATATTACATCCTAATGAATATTTCTTCTGCTGAAAGTTTTCGCTCACTTGAAATTACCAAGATATAGACGAAGCAATCGAAAATTCTCTAACCCTATTTCGATGATATGCTTGACGAGAAAATTAATAACTTTTTTCGATAATAAAAATTATTTCTTTTGAACCTTTTGTTATTTCCAGAATAGTTTAGCGGACAGCTGTTACAAATTTGAGGACAAATGTTCTTTTTACAAAAATACAGTTTTGTTTCGTTTATTACAAAAGCGTCAAAAGATACAACTTTTTTGAAGTAGAAAAAAAGCGCCATAAAATTTCCTATAGAATGCAGAATTAAAAATTTCATTTTTTAACAATATTTTCAAGGTATCAGGGGCCAGCCAGGTTATCATCAATTACTCATCTCAAAATTATCTACAAATTTTCTTAGGCACAGTTTTTAGTAAGTGTCATAGTGTTTTTTTTAACCATGAGAATTTTTATTAAAAATAAATAAAGTCCAGTTTCTGGTCAAACTATGCAAGATAGAAATATATAAACTATGCAAAATGAGAATGTGCAACTCAGCGAGCAGATTTAAAAAATAATACTATCATAAAAAAATTGTTTAAAAAAAAATGCAGGAACATTTTCAACTCTTTTATTTGATATATATTTTTAAACATTTTTACCAAAATTTGATAAAGTTATATGGCATTGATTTTGTTGATCAGTACACACTTAAATTGTATAGGTATTAATATATACCACTCTTGTGTAGCATGTATGACATAAGTTCTCATTATAATTATTTTTCTATATCTTGTTCTCGGATGAACCAGGTTTTACATAATCAACCACGGAATAAGTCAAAATTGCCTCATGAGATGAGCACGTTATAAATTAATTTATTACGATGTTTGAAATATTCTGCATTGATGTTGTAGGTACAAAATTAGGATCGCATGATGTAGTTTGGACTTTGCCTTTTACCGCTGCTATACTTACACAGCGGCCGCCAGCGCAGCGTTCGAGGGGACAACAGTCACCTCTGGATGCTTTTTTAGGGCCACCATCTCATTATTATTATAATGAGAAGTTGTAGGCTCCGGAAGTTACGATAATGGTTCTTTAAAGAAACCAATCCCGAAGCATCCGGAACATGCACGTTACTCCGGCACAGTATAGAAATACCGCAGCATCGACGACTTCATGTTGATGTACGAGTCGCATAAGAGAATCTGTGCTATTTAGAACAGAACAGGCTGTAGCCAGAACCGTTCTTCGATGAAGACACTCCAAGCTTAGCAAGATTCTACCCCCTTTATCTCGAGGAAGGTACATTCGAGGTACGGAGGATCTAAAATGATGACTTGAGTCGGATTCAAAAGTCCTGAGACCTGGCTTTAAAGATTTATTAATGGGCGAGACAAAATCGCAGAATGTTGAGCCAAAGACATAAATATTCTTTAATATTATAAGTCTGAGAGGATGTTAGTTTGATTTTTGAGAAAAATTTTTCGTCTTTCCTGTGGCACAAAATGTGTGAAAACCCCGGAGAAATGACCCTCAATTTTCACTATGTCGGCTTTGAAGTCCTCCACACGTTCAAAAATTGGCACCAGAAATTTAAAAAAATTCATGAGTATTCAGTAACATGTACTTAACAAATGGCGATTCGTTTTACTTCAATTTAATGATTTTTTCAATTAGCAGAGCTAAAAATGCAAGAAATAATTATCTCGGCTTTGGATAGAGATTTCAAGCTAAACTCTAGCTTGAAAGAAGCTTCTGGATTCAGCGGTTTCATCTCAAAAGTTAAACGGTCAATAAATCTGAATTAAAAGCGTCGGAATAATATCCATCATAATGAGTTTCAATACTGGAAAACTCGTATTGAAAAAACGTCCCTTCTCAGCATTATCCAATTTAAGCGTGAAAGTGATCCCTTCCAAAAAAAAGGATTTACGGAAGCTTGACTTGATGAAACCGCTGAATCGAGAAGCTTCTTTTAAGCTAGAGTTCAGATTGAAATCTCTATCCAGAGCCGAGATAATTATTTCTTGCACTTTTAGCTCTACTAATTAAAATAATCATTCAATTAAAGTAAAACAAATTGCCATTTGTTAAGTACATGTCACTGAATACTCATTAATTTTTTCAAATTTCTGGTACCAATTTTTGAACGTGTGGAGGACTTCAACGTCGACGTAGTGAAAGTTCAGGGTCATTTCTCCTGTTTTTTCACACATTTAGTGTCACAGGAAAGTCAAAAAATTGTTCACGAAAATCAAACTGACATCCCCTAACACGGAAGGGAATTTTACGAGGCGGTATAAGGGGCTTATAGATTTGTATATGAATCTAGAATTCCCGTGTTGTTTATTTGAATAACACGTTCGTTCCGTAATGCTGCTCCGACCCAAGTCGCTGGTCAATCTCTCTAGCAATCCATAACTTTTTTAAATAGTGCTCAAGTAGACAAGTCCATTATTTGGATTGCCTCCCATTCCAAACAAATTTCCCGTGGGGTGCCAAATACGTCCACAAAAAATGCCTCCGCTTGTGACGCGAAATGCATAATTGGTTACCTTATCCGGCGGACTATTCTTATTAAGTTGCAAAGTGCTATAAAAGCTTTATAAACAGCTTCTTTTCATCAACCTAAAAATAATTTCAAGAATGATTGAATCGAGACAATATATTTAAGTAATGATCATTTTTAGGTCATGTCTAGGTTCACAGAATTGCAGTAAGTGTAGCACAAATATTTTTCGCGAGTTCATGGAAATAGTATAAAGGGCGACTAGATTCACTGAACTTCGGTGAGCGCCCCTGGTGAAAGTATCGGATAGGAATTTATTCCGAATCATTCAGAATTATTCCGAAATCTATCAGAACCAACCCGAATCAATCGGAACCAATGCGAAAAAAGTTCTACATTTCGTTCCAACCAAATCGGTTAAGAATTAATCCGACTCAATCCGGTTCATGCCGAACTTCCGATCCGAATCAAATTTTCAATCCAAATGAATCCGAATCAATCCAAACTCTGATTGACCTAAACCGATTTTCAATCCGAATGAATCCGAGTTCGGATTGAAGATCGGTTTAGGTCAATCCGTATTCGGATTCATTCGGATTGAAAATTTGATTCAGATTGATTCGGATTGGAAGTTCGGATTGAATCAAATGGAGTCAAATTAATTCTTAACCGATTTGAATCGAACGAAGTGTAGAACTTTTTTCGGATTGGTTGGGATTAACTTGGATTAGTTCGGATGCAGATTCCGGAATGATTCAGATGATTTCGCATTGGTTAGTAATGAATTCCTATCCGAAAATTCGCCAGGGGCTTGTAGATCATATTTTATCGCAGTGTTGGCGACCACTTCCTCAGATTTGGCAACGGGCGCCAATTATGATGATTATTAAT
Organism: Andricus kollari; assembly: GCA_932074435.1. Lineage (NCBI taxonomy): Eukaryota > Metazoa > Arthropoda > Insecta > Hymenoptera > Cynipidae > Andricus > Andricus kollari. The sequence goes on along the minus strand of CAKNWW010336037.1, from coordinate 5,725 downwards.
TTGAGCTGACTATTTTGTGGCGACTTGCGAAAAACTTGATAAAAATAGACTTTTTCTTAATGTCATTGAAAATGCACCCTCGGTATCTCGCCAATCAAGACTCCGCATCAGCTTTGCAGCCTCAGGCTGATGGAAAGTAGTCGTCGGTTTTTTTCAGATTTTTTATTATTCAAATTTAGTGTCGTATTTGAAGAAATCATGAATGATTCTTAATTTATGAATAGAATAAATAACTTTTGCAACACCCACCTCAAAAGTTGACGTTTTCATAGTTCTAAATTATCCCTAAAGGACCTTATTTGAGCAGACTGTGTGCGAATAATTTTCGCGCATGCGCAGTTTGAAGATGACTTACTTTAAGCACTAGTGCATATTATGCGCATGCTAACTTTAGAGATGAGGAACTTTAGACACTGGCATAGGTAAATTTAAACACTTAATTCGTTATCTTCTTGAAATCAATTTAGATTTAACTTGAACAAATCTTTTAATGATCGAAGTTTTGTTTTTAGGGTTTCGTATCCCCGGGCCGACTCGTGTGATTGCATCATTCGTCTGCGGCTCGAAGCACTTGTGTACGTTTTCACACTCGCTTCGCTCGTGGGCTAACCACCGTTTGTACTTCGAGTTTTCCGGCTTGTGCTGCAAAATTCACACTCGCACACAATCAACTATTTTGCGCCCTTGTATCACAAATAACTATATTATGCTAAGTTTTTAAACAAAAATTTACAATC
>CAKNWW010336021.1:0-10585 GCA_932074435.1 Andricus kollari | reverse complement strand
TATAACTTACAATTGCTTCCATTTTTCATTTCAAATAAAATGTGCTTGTCAGAAACGAATTCTCTTTGCGTATACATAATTTAAGACAAATAGCATACGACAATAACCTGTCGAGGACCAGCAGAGGGAAAGCCTAGATTTTTCTAGCTAGAAAATCTGGCTGCGGCCTCTTGAGAGCCAATATTTAGTTTAGGCATAAAGAGGCAGTTTCTACCCGGGTAGGAGGAACCTGTATGTCAATTTTGCTCCTTTTTCTGAAACCGCTATCATCTCTCAGAAAGTGTCTGCTTTCCACAGTTGGTCTTAATGTCGCTTTCTCATCTTCGTCTGCAGCTTGTTTAAGCAGCGGTTGAGGGAGCGCTCCGTGTACATATCCATTTTTCCAGAGGTAGAAGTGTTGATTTCGCAGAGACTGATGTGAAACGTGCTGAAGCTCTGGGTGTTTCTGGCACCACAGTGTGTGCATACGTGCCATAAAGCTGCCGCGAACAGGGATAATGCTGGCATCGTAGCAGTCTAGCACGCCATCCTTGAGTTGATTCGTCTACTCAATGTGGACGTTTCGCCGATTCGTCGTCGTGTTTCCATTTAAATTATTATTTGCAGCACCCCGAAATCTAGGGTGATCGGCACTGTTTGCCGACCGATTGTCGGGTGCTCTGCGCGTTCGACCTTTCGAACCACATCTACAATATTTTGGTGGCTTCATATTGTTAATGTTGTTCCTATGAGCAGATAGGGAAAGGGTTTGTCCGTCCTTGTAGAGCCCCGCATGCAAGGACAAGGCTGCATACTCTGAGAAGTCTCCCGGTATTTAGCTTTCGGCACGGTTGTTACGCCTTCGCTTAGGGGTTATATCTTCAGGACCATCCCTGGACGATTGTCCGCGACTGCTTATTAATAATTGTAACCATATTCAGCAGAAGCCCTTGGTACAGGGATCCTCTATCCGCAACCTGAGAACGGGTTCGGTGGCTTTGTCGTAGGACTTTAAAAAGTTTCTTTTCAGGAAATTGTGATATGAAATTACACCTTTTCCCGTTGGCCCCAAATTCAAATGAGATTTTTTTGTTTTTTCGACCCACCCTACCAGGGATGGCCCCGAAGAAAAAACCGCAAGTTGCGGGGTAGCAACTGTGGCGAAAGCTGAATGACACCTGGGTGAGGTATCTTACCCTGGTGAGTCTGGGATACCGGCCGACCTGCTAGAGTATGCAGCCTTATTCTTAAATGCAGAGCTCTGCAATGATGGACGAATCCTTCCTATAGATGCTCGTGGTAACAACAATGATACCATTAGACACAGTTGTAGGTGCGGTTCAAACCAATCGAACGCGCAGAGCGTCCGACAATGGGTTGGTAAAAACAGTGACGGTCACCTTACAGTTCGGGGTGCTGAAAATAATATGGATGGAAACACGATGACAGACCGGCAAAAAGTACACGTTGAGTGGATGAATCGACTCAAGGATGACTTGCTGGACTACTACGAAACCAGCCGCAGAGGAAGAGGAGGAAGCGACATTAAGAACAATCCAGGTTCCTTCGAAGCCCCAAGATCTAGCTGGACTGGGTGCCTCCCTTCATGAGGATATCTCGGAGAAGTCTGAATTCTGGACTGTCAGTTGTTCAGTTTATGGTGCAGCAAGAAGTCTAGCTGATTCAAATCCAAGACTAAAACCGATGCTGGATCAAAAGACAAAAGGAAAACTTGCATCAACTGAACAAGAAGATTGGCTGTTCAAGACAGAATGTGATCCTCGTCCAGTGTGTAATTGACTACATTAAATCTGTTCGAGCGTTTACGGAAAGGGTCAGAAAGTTCGCCCACGAACTTAGGATGTACCATCACATACTGGAGAAGTCAAAGCTACTGACAATCAAGCAGCACATTGTTGACAAAATACGGGTGTTAGCTCAAATCTTTGCAAATGGAATATATCCTCTCCTAAAAACATTCAGGAATCAAGGAATGATTGGCAAAGAAGCGTTTCTTTACAAAGCCACGGAGCAAGCAGCCGAGTCCTTCGGCCTAAATCTTAACATCAGAAGTGAGAAAAGTGCATTACTCCATCAAGATGCCTCACTTCTGAAAGCCTAAGTCAAGAAAGTCAATGTCATAAACGTCAGCAACAGCTCTTTGACAAGAAAATGTAAGAACACTTTTACAGAAATTGAGAGGATCAGTCATTGTCGAAGGAGCTAACGCTTGCTTTCCTCAAATCATCCGGAATTAATTCAGGGACAAAAAGATTCATTTTCGCATGACAGGACGGTGGCATTTCCACCTCAGTATACCGTAGCCGCAGTTTACGTCAAGAAGTTCTCCAGAACGAGAAGCGCCGAATTTTCTGGAACTACGAGTTTAGGACAGCAGTCTCCACTGCACACTCGAGGCGTGACATCGTTCTCTAGGACTTCGAGAAACGAACTATATTCGTGATTGTCCTTTTGATCGGTGCTCTCGGAGGTGCCAAGCTATTACTGATTTGTAACTTCAAAGCCATACCCGCGTTTCAAAAATATTTACAGGGTGATTCTTTTATCTTGAGACATCGAAATATCTTAAGAAATACGCATCTAATCCCACCATCTAACCACATGTGCCGAAAAATGAAATTTTTGACTGTTCAAGGAATGATCTTCCAAACGAAAGATAGAGATGTCGCCCGAAAACGTGTGGCAATTACCAAATAAATAGTAACACAGATTTTCCTCTCTGTGCCCTTTTCGATCCACAACGAACGCAACTGAAATCATGTACTAGAAGTAAGGCCACTAATTTACATCTTTCATGATAGCAAATCAAGTAGGCGGATCGAGGACGAGGACGACGTGGCGAAGGCAGAGATCCGTGATTCCAAATTTCGCTCGCTGGCAGTTGGCTGGCTGATGGGCTCGCTCGCAACCAACGCAGCGACCAATCGCTGGTCGTTCTCACCATGTCCTACCCCCCAAAATGGCAAGCCCTCAAGATTGGCTTGATTCTCCAGTCATCACCACATCGTGTGCCTACCCAAGACGGTACGGATCGCCACGAGCCACTGCCCTCGCCGACTCTCGCCTCGTCATTAGATTTGCCGCAGTCAATGAAATTAAACAAACTCTGTTTTCATTTTTTTTTGTGTCACTTACGTAGGAAAGCATGTATTTACTTCACTCGGCTAACCTCTTCACTGAGATCTCACGGGTTGCCTACGAGGGGACCTTGGGGCATCAGTGCCTCGCTACATCGGAATCCTGTAGGTTATTCACGAGGTGAGCATAGGGTGCTGGTTGTGCATATACATCGCAGCCACACTCGTACACAATGCCAACCTTTTCACTAAGGACCCACGAGTTTCCTACGAGGTGACCTTGGGGCATCAGTGAAGAAGATACGATCCTCGCATACCGCAACCCACGATCTCAAGGGGCACTCCCCTGTACATAATAGGCTTACCCGCCGCCCCAAAGTTTTCTTCACCCGACTTGGGGACTTGCTGTGGCCCTTTCGCATTTTTTCTATCTGTTACGTTTAAGCTACTTCACCTATCGGAAGGTGTTCTCTGAGAGCAGTAATTCAGGGGCCCTTAATCCCGCCACCCAGATAGGGATTACCCGAAGAAGCCCCTGGCAGGACACCAGGAATTTTCGAAATCCAACAGCCCTGAGAAAGGGTCCTTCCCCCCATCGGTGTCTCGGGAAGCGAACGATCTGAGAGGTGCACTCGCTACCCGCCTTCTAGTTCTCCACCAGACCAACCCGCAAGACACGTCTTCACGTAATTTGCACATTGCAACGTGCCCTCCTATCCCAGTTACGCCGCGCCCTTTCTTCCAGGACCTTCCTCCTCGAGTGACATTCTCTATTTAGCCTTCTACTCTCTTATCGAGTGTCCCCACTGCAGTAAATACTTCAAGTGTATCTTCAGTCAGGAGTAGGACCCCTGGAACAGCCGGAACTAGCGCGCAGCCGAAGGAAGAGACTCAACAAACGTAGGCGCCTCAGGCTGAGATATCGCGAGACCCTTCATTCTTGGACCGAGGCCTCCGATGATGATTTATCGCGTCAGTTTCTCGACCCCACGCCATCAAAGTGGGACATCGATATCCACGACAACGAGCCTGACCCCGAGAGCGTGGAGGCAAGTCTTTATGAACCTGATTATCTCAATCCTATGAGTTCACCCACCGTAGTAGAGCTTGACCCCCTAGACAGCCCCACCGAGGCTGGCATAGAAGCCTTCGAAGAGCTTGCAGTTTATCTGCTCAGTCACACCTAAACAACATCCTCAAGAATCGCCTTTGCTACACCAGAATCCACCAGCCCCCTACAGCACCAAAACCAGTAGCCTTCCCCAGTCGAGGCTTATGACCCGGAGTATCCCGGCCTAGACGAGTAAGCACCCGAGATCTCCAAACGGGACAGGAATCCAGCGACTAGAACGACAGCGACGTCCTGGTACTCAGTGCGTCTCCTATCAAGCTATCTCCAGGAAATAGCGAGCCCCTCCCGGACGGGAGTATTTTTCCCTTCAAGGACTTTTACCCCACACAGGAAATTCGCCTCCAACCATGGGTAAAGCTATTGCGAAGCGACGCAGTGAGCCCGTCAGCGAGGTCACGGATAAAAGAAAAGTTGTGGGAGAAGTGCTTTGAAGACGGTAAACTACAAATCCGCCGCAGACCACGGACTCCATCCAGGGAATCGAACCAGGCCTCCACTCAGGTTGCACCCCCGCATTTTCGCCACGCTCCAGACAGTCCCGGACCTCACCAGGCATCACCCCTGATATGATCAGTTGTAGCTGAGGCGCCTGGCATAGACAGGGGAGGGTTCCACGAGCCAGAACCCAAGCGTAGACGAAGCTAGAAAGAGGAGACCCTCAGACGTGGAGGCGTTTCTCACACCCTGAAATCTAGACTGGTCCTTCTTAGCGTTCCTGAACATCAGCCCTTTTTGGGGCCATCAAAACATTTAAACGAAGGATCCAGGTTCTAAAACATTCGACTTGAATCAACATGTCTCTTGTATTGAGACAACCAAATGAAAAGAACGTTCGTGTGACTACAAAGAAGACAAAAAGTCGGGTTTTCTGGGTTGATTCGTATGGGTTGAATTGTTTGGGTTCGTTGTGTTTCTTACTTTAAAAAAGAATAAAAATAAAATAAAATTTCAATATGCCTTTCAATGTGCTCCAGTTTCAAGAACGGGTTCAGCACCGTGGTTCTTTATCCATTGCTGGCAGATCTCAAACGGCGTTGTATCGTCTTGACAAAACTTTTTGGGCTTACCGCAAATTAATAGGTGGGGTGATTCTCAAAAAGCTTGGCAATCATCTTATCCTCCTTTTTCGTGGTCACTCGCGTCTTACCCCCTAATTTCTTGAACAGTCAACAATGTCATTTTTCGCCAATGCAGCGCCATCTGGCGCGAATAGAAAAAAAACTGTTTAAATAAAACTTACATATTTTTTATGGGGAATATAAATCTGTAATAAAAAAATATAGTTTCCCATCTAAAATTAATCTAACAGGGATCTGGCATATAATACAATGTTATTTATTTGTTTATTTTTACCGTCAATAAAAATTGTTTAATTATTAGCAGGGCCCTACAGAAGACCTCTTTATTCGAACTCCTATGTCAACCTACATGGAGCTTCCATGGATGAACACGTCGAAACTATGTAGGCCCTCTATAGCTTAACAACGTAAGACAAACATAGTATAGGGATGAAATAAGGGGGCCCTCGCGAGGGCCAACTGGAAATTTCCACAAGGGGTAGTATTAGAACAGTTACTTTTAGAGTTAATTTCAGCATTTCGTGGAAAATATTTGATGAATTCATCGAATTTAATTTTACGTAATATTCAATTGAATTGTTGTAATCCATTATTTATCTGCGCTTAGGTGTTTTTTTTATCAAGATCTGAGAACTCAAACTGTCGCAAATCCTGCAACAAATGTAGATATGCCATACTTTTTTGCAGATGAGTAGGGAAATTCTGACTTTTGCCACACTTCATTATTTATAAAGAGGCTTTTTATTTATAGATTGAGAAATACACTTTTTTAAACTTTGAAACTTTTCTTAATTTTGAAAAATGATTGTTTTAAGAAAATCACTACTTTATATGTTCGTTATTTACATACCTACAAAAAAATGTAAGCACACTATAACCTAATTTTTTATGGTAAATTTAATAGTCTTGACTAACTTTCTAGAAAAAGTTTCAAGAGAGATTTTGTTCATAATTTACTTTTTTCGAATATTTAAGACTTTTCGTGGCACCTAAAAATATAGATATTATCGACACTTATGCAATGATCTTACTATGTACATTTTTTTCATGATTATTTAATCCTGTTTTTATTTATTAAAAATATTAAAAATGATAAAACTAATAAAAATGATATCTAAAAAGAACAATTTACATGGTACCAATAAATTCGTATAGAAAATATGGACAAATCTAGGTATACTAAATATCTTAATGATTACAAAAAAATTACATTTTTTGTAACGCATGCACGGAATATTCGCTTTTCAAGGCATGTATTGCGTGCGGGAAGTGACGATTCCAGAACCGTAGTAAAAAGCAGTTATAATAGACTTTTTCTAGCTGCTGCGCGTGAATAGTGATTGGACAAACTCGAAGTGATAAGTTAACATAAATGACTGATAAATTACCATAAACTACCGATAAATTAGTGAAAATTTTCAACAATTTTGGAAATTTTTAGATACCTATAATTTCCAAAATTTACCATGCATTTTCAAAAAATTTGTTTTTATTGTTTCTCAAATCAAAACTTTCCTGCATTTGCTACATAAAATATCGTGTGCATCAGCTGCTGAAAGAATAGCTGCAACTCTTGTTAAGTTTACAGTACTTGCCAAAGACTCATCTTCGCATCGTTTCCGGCTCGTCTTCGGCTGGTTTACAATTCGCTTTCGGCTAGCCTCCAACTCGCCTACGACTCGCCTACAACTCCCCTTCGATTCGCCTCTGGCTCGTACAGAAAACTTCACAATCGTGTACAACTGCCTACTTTCCGCACTTGTAGCACAATATACTGTTATCTGCAAAAGTTAAATTACTTTCTAGGACTGCTGGAATGATAACCTCACTACATTATGAGTTGACGTTTGACAGACTGATTGTGATTGAAGTGATAAGTTGCCATTAATTGCTGATACATTACCACAAATTATTCGATAAATTACTATAAATTGCCGAAAATTATCGAAAATTTGGGAAATTGTTGGACATCTGAAATTTTTGGTAATTTATAAATCTTCCGAAAATTTCCCAAATTCCTCGTATTCGCTGATATTCAAAAATATCCGTAAATTTTCGGTAATTTCTTCATTTCCGGAAAATTTGTTTTTACTGCTTCTGAAATCAAAAATTCTTTGAATTTGCTACAAAAAATATCGTGTGCAATAGGTGCTGAAAGTAGACACTAGTCATCGGCTTATCTTCGGGTCGTTTCCGGCTCGTCTTCGGCTCGTTATTTAAAGCTCGCCTCCAACACACTTCGAACCTGCTTACAACTCATCCTCGTTTCACCTCTGGCTCGTATAGCAAACTTCATGCTCGTGTGGAACTGCCTACTTTCCGCACTTGTAGCACAATATACTATTGTCTGAAAAGGTCTGTCTAATTTTTTTTTTTTTATAAAATTACACAACCCCATTGAATTCACCATACCAAAATCAGGCTAATATTGTAAACATTTTTTTTTGTAAGCACGAAAATAACTCAGATATTGAGTGTTTAACCTTTAACTAAATCAGGGGATGCCAAAGGTTTCATCCGATTATATAGATTAAGTTTATTTATGGATTAAAATTTTCCCATAAATGAACAGAAATGTCAGAGAACTCATATTTTTTTAACATTGCGATTCTTAGCCACCCTAATACTTACACGAAAAAGGAGAGGAAGTGGTTGGAAAAAAGGTGGAAGTGAATGTGTGAATGCGGAATCTGTGGAGAAGGAGTAAGAAGCGAAGTAAAAATCAGCACATGTGAATTTTAAGGTTAGGGATCGAACTGGAAGGACAAGGAGAAGAGGCGCTTGAGGGTTGTGTGGAGACAGCGTCAGCTGTGACGAGACGGTAGCTTGACTACAGCGCTGTCCACAGTGGTGGAGAAAAAGAGAGAGTGAGAGAGGTCACAGCGAGCGGGAAGGGTGAGAAAGAGAGAGGAGAGGCCGAGTTGTTAGCAACAGCCGAATAGCGTGGGAGTTGATAAAAGTGTAATGGGAGAAAGAGAGGGGACGAGCGCACCTGGAGAGCAAGAGAGAAAGGGAGAAGTTACTGGAGGGGATGGCGAAGATGCATCTGAGCATCCTGAAGCTGAACCTGAAGGTCGAAGGGTTGATGGAGAAGTCCTGGTTAGTGGAACCGAGGAAAGAGGGAGAGCTGTCTACAAGGGGAAGTGAGACAGAGAAGAAAGATGCGAGCTGTCAGACGGAGGAGAACGATAGCCATGGAAGAATCCTCCAAGGGCTTTGACGAAGGAAGAGTGAGTGACAGAGAAGGAGGCCAGAGCGGCAAGATGGAGAAAACTGAAGATCCTGGGTGTCAGTGGAGACGACTGCGAGGTGCTGAGTGTAGTGGGGATCCTAGCGGCACACATACAGAGAGTGGCAAAAGTAGAGCAGTCTTGGAAGATTGATGGAGGATTGATGCTCAGCTTGAAATCGATGGAGAGCAAAACGGAGTTGCTGGAGGCCAGGGGTAAGGTCAAGAACTCAGGCCTATAGATTGAGGAAGATTGGACGGAGAGAGAGGAGTTAGTGGAAGATTGGTTTCGAAGAGAGAAGGAAAGGTTGGAACGGGCAGGTGTCGAGGTGAGAATCAAATATATGAAAGCGAAAGTAGGGGAGACAATCCGGAAGTGGAACGAGAAGGAAGGCAGAATGGAGGTGATTGGGCTGGAGGAGAAAGAAGAGGACCAACAGGAAAAGAAGAGATGGAAGAAGCGGAGAGTGATGAAAATGTTAAAGTGCGAAGCAGAGCAAGGTGGTTGGTGTTTTGTGAGAGGGTATGTGTTGAAAGGGAATGGATTGCAGTCTGGGTTAGGATGTGATGTACATCAGAGAATTAAAAGTGGTAAGGAAGGGAAAATGTATTTTGAAAGATTAGGAGGAGGGAAAACTTGTTACTGATAGTTGAGTGAGGTAAAGGGTAAAGAGCGAGGAAAGGGAAAGGGAAAGGAGGTTGAAGACAATAAGCTGAGTTTTGTAACTTGTAATTGAACAATATCACAGTTCGGGTAAAGGGAGAGTTTGTGACTGTGGTAAAAAAGAAAGAAGATGAAGTAGTTTAGGTATAGGGCTTCCGTTTTCACTTAGAGTACAGAAGGAGGTGTGGAATTAAATTTAAGTAGGTTAAGTTAGGTTTACAAGTTTTGGGATTATTTTTTTTGTAATGGCTTTTGAAAACTCTGAAACTCGTAAAAGGGAGAGAGTATAATAAAGACTACAGTCACAGTTACAAACAATTTCAGTCGATTAGTGTATTTATTTTCTTAAGGATGTACAAAATGCACGAAAAAAGTTTAATTAATTAATTTTCTTTCTTTTTTATGGTACTCATATTTCTCGCATAAGTTTTATTGTTTATGTTATCACATATTTCAGGCACATTTATGAACATATGTAACAGAATTGTTACCATTAAAAGGAACTCGGCACGGCCCTACATGAAAGGGTTACCCGGCCGTGCCTGAGATAAGGCGGGACCCTCCGAAGTAATACATATTATAAAGTTATAGCTAAATCATGTTTTTTTCTTTGAAGATGTCTGAGATAGTGAAATGTTTGACTATTTTTTTTGCAGTAAATTTTTTTGCGCATTTATTTCGCATATTATTACCACTAAGCTTTGCACATCATAATATATTAAACTTTACGAAGTGCCTTGTCTTCCCGAAATTCGGGTTGAAGTCTTATATTTTTCTTTCACTAGTCACCAATTCACGGCTCCAGTGTATTCCCTTTTCCAACTCACAAAAATTTTCGGAGCTACTAGAAATAGCCTAAACTTTAATGGTAAAATAAATCTTCCAATAAATATTCTATACATTTATATATATTATTACATACATATATTAATACATATATTAAATACATATTCTAAGAAATTGTTTAAAAATGTTAGTTACATATCTTTTTCCAGTAGAAGATTGTAATATTACACAAACTTAATAATGCGGGAAAAATATTCGACAAAAAAGTTATTTCAGAAAAATATAAAACAATAAGTAGAACTACAATTGAAGGCATTTGCCGAAAAGGGCCTTAACTACTAAAACATCGATAACGAGAAAAATCCAGAAAACTGATTTGGCGTAAATTTGAATTAATTGTCACATACCTATTTTGAATTAAGGCTAATAAGCTGTTGTATGTCGCACTTACTGAAATTTTAGTTTCATTTTCAATGAAATTGAGAAAAATATTTTTCAGAGAGAAAAAGGGATCTAACTAATTTTTTTGCTAAAATCCCTTTTCCGTGTTGCATATTCTATATACCTTTTCAGGAAATTAAGCACAATTATCCATAGTCTTCTACTGAATAATTTAAC
>CAKNWW010335958.1:0-11260 GCA_932074435.1 Andricus kollari | reverse complement strand
GAGAGTATAAGAAATCTTCATTTTTTATAATTGGAAGAAAAATTTATTAACGTATTCTTAAAGAATCTGATTAACACTGTAACAAATGAGGATTCTAGTACATACTTAGATTATTTGAAACATATAACGTATAGTCGTTATCACATAAATTATCAGCTAATGACTTGTGCTTGTGAGATATTTACATTTCATTAGAGAACTTCGAGAGAAAAAATTAAGTCCATGAATTCGATAAAACTGTTATCATAATTCAAAGAATCATTTATTTTTTACCTAAATACGGTGTTCACACGAACATTTATATTACGTCTAATATAAGAGCCCATTTGAATCTTAGAAAAACTAATATGAATTCTACAAAATATATTATCACTATCCTTCCTTTTTCACAATTTCTATCATTATTTGGTGCTACTTTCAATTTATATTTATGAAAATTGTTTATAAAGTTCACGTAAAAAATGTATTGCGACACAAACGATATTTATCATTGATCTAGTCACAAATATCGTTTAAAACGAACCAATGATATTGACAACATCTTTAATATAGGGATTGACTTTAATGTTAATTTTGGCACTTATTATTGTTTTCAAAACTCGGATTTCAACTATTTCAAGTCATATTATTTCGACGTATTTCTTAATACCTAAAAATTTCCATTTTACCTTTTTATTTCAGATGAAATTTCAAACTCACGAAGAAACATAGCTAATTCAAAGACATGAAAATCCATGAATCGGGGAAATAGTTTGCTGTTTCAAAATCAAAAATTAATGTTTTTAAAATATATTTTTGATTTAATAATTAGATGTTTTAGTGTATTTTTTAAAACCATCGACATCATTCTTGGCCCTCGGTTATTTTACATTTTCCTCCGATCGTTTATAAGAATTTGGTGCAGATTTACGGAATGAAAAGTGACGAAAAGTGTAACTTTTATAAATATATATTTTTTTTAATCCACTCATCACCCACCCTGCCAAATTTGCTTTGCAATAACAAAAATATTCTTTCGTATATTTTCTTTAAACAATTAAAATGCATTACAATGTTCGGTGCTTTGCTTTCTTAGCGAAAAGGCACCCTTAATTGACTGGACTCATTCGTAAGCTTATTTTGTCCTATAAAAATCAATACCCGAAACGGAAAATCCACGTGATTGTGTAAAAAGATATTTGCAATTTGCTGTTATTTCTTGATAACCAGAGTGGCTCTACCTTAATTTTCTCAGCGGTTTCTGAGTGTCACATCTATCTGAACATTTTAGGTGACAAAATTAATGGTATCTTCGAGTTCCAGAACATCGACTTTGTTGTCTAATTTGACTGGGCGATATATCAGATTTCAATTTTTCATTGATTTCACAATTCAAAGATTACAATCGACTTGAGAGATTTGGATGAATGTCATCAAATTCACTAGAATTTTTACAAAGCACAATTCAGTAAAGTTTCCAAATTTTATACAACTTCGTTCAGAAATTATAAATTAAAAGTATTCTGTCGCACAAGTGTTTTGCGTGGTCACGCTGCATTGTTATTTTAGAGTAAAACTCTAAAATATTTCTTCAAGTTTTTCATAATTCTGACTGAGATTGTTAATTTTATACCTAAAAAGGTTTTAGTTTAGTCAAAAATCGGATTATCAACGTTGACAGTAAATAACAGTAAGCACTTATCACTGTTTTGACGTAATATTTATAACAAAATGTCCGGTAACGCACGATATTCATTGAGTGTACTATAAAATGAGAGCCTATTTTACAACGCTGAAGTCAAACTCAATTTGCTCGCGATAATAGTAATTTTTCCCATATTTTTAAATATTTTACAGTCTGTAAAATATATATCCAGCACAAATACATTCCATGGTCTCTTAGTTTTATATTTGCATATAAAACAATATATAAAATAAACTAATATATAATTAAAAATAATATCAGGGATCAGTCTGAACTTTTGTCAATGAGAAGCTCGAGCAATATGAAATTCGATTTGCAATGTGGAAAAATACCGAAAAAATAAACACCGAAAAAATAAATTTTCCGAAAAATAAAAATTAATTTGACACTTATTGCTAGACACATGCTGAATAGTTTCTAGCCAAATCGGGGCAACACCGAACAGTACCTATTATTGTTATAAAAAATTATTATGCACTAATGCATAATGTAACCATTTCCCTTCAGAAAAGGACAGTTTTATTTAAAAAAAAAAAACTGTCAGGAGAAGTCAGGCATGATCACTCAGTGTTCCTACGAACTAAGGCCACATGGTACAGTGATCCGGCGAACTAAGGCACGATCAATTGGTGATCCTATCAATTAAGGCAAAATTAGTCAGTGATCCAAAAACTAAGTAAAGATTAGTCAGGGATCCGGCCAACTGAGGCTAGATCAGTCAAGGATCCTACCAACTAAGGCAAGGTCAGTCAATGATCCAATCTTCTAAGGGAAGATCAGTCACTGATCTGAACAACTAACGCAAGGTGAGTTAGTGCTCAAATTAATTAGGGCAGTGTCAGTTAGAGATCCGGCGAACTAAGGCTACATCAATCGATGATCCTACCAACTCTGACTACACCAATCAGTGATTCGGCCAACTAAGACAATATCAGTCACTGATCCGGCTAACTAAGAAAAATTCAGTCACTGAACCGGTCAACTAAGCCAAGACCTCCTAATGCCCTGAACAGCTAAGCAGAATTCTTCATTGAAGATATTAAATAAGGTAAATAAATTTCTTACAAGAGTCTCATCCAGCAACTTCTACTGTGATTTGCTGAATGTCTTTCTCGTTTCTTCAAAAAATTTTAGAATTGGAAAATCTCTTGTAAGAAATATTAGTTCCATCCCGTTTTAAGCATCAGCAGTAGCTACTGTTGGTGACTTTCCTGATCGTACTTTGCCGAATGACCAACTGATCTAGCCTTAGTTGGTTGACCTACCGACTGGTCTTGTCTTAGTTGTCCGGATCGCTGACTAACCTTTCCTGAGATATTCGCATCATGGACTGATCTTACCTTATTTGGTTGCGTCACGAATTGATCTTGCTTGCGTTGGCCGGTTAAATGACTGATCTTGCCGTTATATGCTGGATCACGGACTGATCTTGGCTTAGTTGCCAGTATCATCGACTTATCTAGCTTAAGTTGGTTAGATCACCAATTTATCGGGCCTTAGTTGGTGGGATCATTGACTGATCTTGCTTACTCGGTTCGATTACTGACTCATGTTGCATTAGTTAGTACGATCACAAATTTTTTTTTTGATTCCCTGTGCAGACCGTATAACTGAAAATCTTCAAAGTCTTTGATGAAGAGCTTAAAATTAATAAAGAGTGCAGTCATAGTTTTGTGAGTTTTTTCCTTGTATTGATCCTTAATCTCTCCAGCACTATAAAAGAAATGCAATGCTACATACTATTTGAATTATTTATTATATGTTTGTATTTTATATAATTCAACGTACTTTTTTATATGAATTAATTGTTTAAATAGAAAATTCGGATAATTTTTAAAATGGCTTTGAACATTGAAGGAATCAGGCCCAGATTAGAGACCGCTTGGGCATTCTATTCGGGCTCAGATTGCCTCAAAAAAGTTTGTCTAAATCTAAATTAGCATCAGTATTTTGATTTTGACAGAAAGGAAAATGTTTTTTGCACGGTATCAGTTTCTTCGCATTGCCGTCTCAAACTCAGACCTTTTAATTTTCATTATCATCGCAGTCAACGAACAATTCTCGCCTCTTTCTCATTTCCATATGTTTTGAATATTTAACTGTGAAATACTATCTAATTTTAATGGCTTCGTTTGATTAGTTCGACTTAGAATTCTTACAAGCTAAATTACTAGTATTTTCGAAGGTAAGGTTAAAAAACAGTATGCAGCATTGCCCTCAACAATGAGAGAATAGAACAAGTTGATAAGTACGTATACTTTGGTAGCTTATTTACTAATGTCAGAAAAATAGATAAAGAGATAGACATACGAATAAACGAGGGCAAGAAGGTTATCGGTAGTGTCGAATCCATTGTCAGAAGTAAAAATATATCAGATAAACCTAAAATGGCGATATGTAAATCTATATTTACACCCACTGTGATGTACGCTAGCGAGACCTGGACATACCAAGATATGATGATTTCAAGGTAGATGGTACAATGTTTGACAAAAGTGAGAGGAATTTGTTGAGATGGTTTGGGCACGTTAAGAGAATGAAAGATGAATGAGTGATGAAACAAGTATATCGAGGTAAGGTGAATGATCAGAAGCAGACTGAGGAAAGAGTGGTTGGAATGTAAGAATGAGACTCTTATTCGAAAAAAATATAAAACGTTATAGATACTCAAGATCTTGCATGAGAAAATGCATGGACGTAAAGAAAGCTAAAGAGGTATGGCATGACAGAAAAATGTGGCGATAAATAGTTATTAAGAAATGGATGATGAAGAGTATCAGTGGAGTAAATGACGCTTGAATCAAAAGACCATGGACACTAATGGCCCCGAGTAAAGAGCTTTACATAATGATTTTGTGAAGATGTTCACCTGGGGTCCTTGCTACATAGATTGATCAGCGACCTAGGTCGAAGCAGTGTTGCAATTCGAACGTGTTATTTAAATTAACAAGACGGGAATTCTAGATTAATCTAAAAATCTATAGTCCCCACCCCCTTATACTGCCTTGTATAATTAACTTCATCAGTTTTCTCATATGAACTCCGTGATCCCCGGTTTGAATCAAGTGAGTCACAATTACCCCGAAAGGGATAATGCCTAATGAATTAATAATAATAAAATGTATTAATTTTGAATAGCTACATTTATTTACTTATATTAGCAGTAAACAAGTGATTCCTTTTCGTGCACATGATACATAATATTGAAGATAATCATTATCGAACAGAAATAAAAATGATAAATTAAAAATAAAGTAACATACACAAATTCGAGAGTCAAGATACAAAGCGCAAGCAAACATTTTCACGCATCAAGGTTCTTATACCAAACATCGGGGTATTACAAAATTTGAAAACGTTAACAAAACAATTAGCTTCTCTGCATATACCCGTGAGCACAGATTTCTCTCCGTAATCAGCTCTATGCCAGGTTAACTTAAGCAATGTATAATTACGAAGAGTCAGAGCGGACACATGCAATTTAATTTCAGCGAGAATGCTCTAACAATTAATTTTATTATGAAATAAGTTAAGAAGAAAGCAAATATTAGATAATATGTTTGTAAATACTATACACTCAAACTCCAAAGATACGAGCTCCAAAGATACGAGCTTCCCGAATCCAAGGGAGCGAGCCGAATTTTTTCCCCTGTACCCCCTCCCTGTACGAGAGCAAGATGCTCGCGTATGCGCGCTGCTTTGAATTCGACGTTTGTTCACTGCGAATTACATACGCGCGCATGGGGGTAGGAGGCCTGTGTGCGTTCTCACGCATTACCCCCGAAATCTAAACGTCGCAGGAATGGGAGCCCCTTTCACGCTCGCACCTTTGGAGATCACGATTCCCGAGATTCTCGTATCTTTGGAGTTCGCGTGTACTTAGATTATTTAACAACGCTCTAATTTCATCATGATGTTGGTTGCGTGTATTTATTGCCATTCCTAATTGTTTAGCCGCAAAGTGAAGAAAACCATGTTGAGCTCACTCTAATTTTATTTTACAAAATGGTATGAAAGGGAGACTAGATAATCGAATCATATTTAAGATCTGGACGAATAAGAGTACAGAATAGTATATAGGAATTGCGTATTGCTTCTAAAACCTAATCGTTATAAGAAAGCTGTCTATCAAAGAGCAGCTCCAGGCCAAGTAATCGCACCACCTTGAGTAGATCTTGATGAAAAATCGTGTGCTCATTCCTCATAGTTGGTTGCTTGTGATGTAGTCGGAGTGGGGGAGGCGTTGCGACACACTCCCTTCTAACACTCAGGCTATAAAGCCCATTGGTCGGCTTTACACCGACAAGCGGAAGGTTAGCTTCACGCACGTAGAACTGTTGGTGGGAGAGAAACTTTCACCTCGGTGAGCGCGTGAAAGAAGGGTTGCCAACTTATGAAATTCATGTACTTCAGCTGATGGGACTGTAGGTAACGTAGGTCTTCAAAGGTAATGATGGACAGTTACCGGAAGTTTCGATCAGCTGGAATATCTGAATTTTATAAGTTGGCAACCCTTCTTTCATGCGCTTTCCGACGCGAAAGTTGCTCTCCCCTCAACCGTTCTACGCGCGTGAAACTAACCTTGCGTTCGTCGCTGTAAAGCCCACCATTGTGCTACACCCATGATTATTCTCAAGGGGCTACACCGAATCGGTGCATTTCGTTGTTATGAACGTTCTGGAAATATACCTCTCGGCTGCCAGACGTACCACATGGTGCAGTGAATGACGTGAACCGGCTTGCACAGCAATAGTTATAGTTACATTTTTCCGCGAAAAATATATTATAGAACACTTTGTAGTATTTCATGCTTGCCAAGATTCGAGATTATATTTTACTTTTAGGTATTCTTAAATTAAATTATTATGTGGAGGACTTTGGTTCACATGTCGTTTACATGTCTTTTACATGTACTACTCTAAAATATTTTGAGATTGGGTGAGCAGGGTTAAGGGGAGTTGCCTTGAGTTCTTCTTTGTTCAATTCCACAACTGCGCCACTGTCCATGTTTATTTTTGCTCGTTTTTGAGTGCCATTAATACGCATATATATTCCACGAAACCTGCTCTTATGCTGCAGTATTGCCACGACGTCACGAGTGGATGTTGTTAGAACATTTTGCTCTGCGGTTGGCATCGGCACAGTAACACCACGTAATTCTCTCAATCCAATTGGTTTATCGGAAGGAAAAATGTATCTATGCATTTCAAATACCTGGTGCGGATTCTTGTAGGGAATAAGCCTAATATTTCTATGATCGCGAGGTTCAAATCCAAGTATGAGTAACGAACTATGCCTACGAGGAGGAGACCTGGACTTGGCACGAAGTAGAGGCTCGACCTGAGAAGCAGACCTGTCAGGAGAATGAGGTGTGCCAGGAGGAACAGACATGTCAGGAACATCAGAAGGTGCGCGGCGTGGAACACCAGGAAGAGGTTCGCCATTAGGTAAGCATTCAAACGGTGAACTCAAACCTGCAACAAGAAGCGGCGTATTAATTTTTTCTTGAAGTATTTGCAGCACGAAGTACATTTTTAGTTTTTTACAAATAAGGAATATAGATTAATTACAGTGCTATATAATGGTCTGTGCAATGAGAAAAATGTTAATTATTCTAAAGTTGAGACAATATAAGTTGAAATAAGCACCTCATGCACGTATGCCCTATCCGAAGGTATCGATCATGACACACAGTTTACCATATCGGCTAAACATTTCTTATGACTTTTATTAAACTGGGAAAACATAAAAGGGTCAAATATAGAGGTTCTGTGAAAATTCCAGAATATTTTGTCATTTCCTTTACGAAGAAGAGCCCTGAAAGAATGAAAGAAGATACAGGTCCGACATTTTCACAAGCATTCAGTTGATCGTCATTAAGTTGAAGCGTCTTCAATGGGCTTGTGTGTACCTTCGTATGGATAACTCATTGTATGAACATATGCTGATGATACAATAAAGTACATATTCTTATGTAAGTATTGACTGTGCAATTTCTAAATGGACATTTAGAAATAACTGACAGCGCCCGAGGTGGTGTCTGCAGAACTAATCGTTATATGTCTTGTATATAAGCAGATTGGCTACGTGCATAAAACGAAATGATTTAAAATGTTTTTTAAAAAAGGACGCAAAAAACTGATTGTGAATACGTTCTTCTTGACTCGTTAAATTTAGATCAGAGTAAATAAATAGAATGTAGGTGTCGATAGCAATACTTGCATTCGTAGATACAGGCTTTTTCTCCATCTGATGGTTTTTCGTGAAGGAAGAAAAATGAAGCAAAAGATGCAGGAGTTTGCTCTGTAGTGAATTGTAAGAATACAATGAAAATTCATAAATAGTACATAGCGTTCTTCTTTTATCTACTCAAAGCGTCAGTTTGTCATCATTATCTACCATTTATGCTCAATAAGATACAGCTTGAGAAAGCTGATAGGATCCAGTGGTGAAGATAGTTAAATCTCTTTCACTCCTCTGCCTCAGTAGCTAGTGTATTTTCGACATCTTTTTGAGCATGTATTCTCTGTAATATTTCATTTGAATGTTCTTTGTCAGACTGCAGCCTTTGAATGTACGTATTATTAAGAGATGATGCCACTTTGAATAGATTCCAATTTTTTGTACCAACTTATTATCTATTTTATGGTCCAGAAGGCGATACATTTGTTTGAGCATACCATGAACAGCTCCGACTGCCCATCGACTTTCAGTCACAAAATGTGACTGGTTGGCTACTTGTGTGCGACAATTGCTTTGTGTTACCTTTCATAGTAGGCATGAGCACTTTAAAATTTTTTCTTCCAAATCTTTAACTACGTCACGTAAACCTTAGTCAAGAACAAAGACATCATTCGTGCTCGAAAAATTGCATAAACTATCTGGATCTTTAATGATGGTTTTCATGATATCTGAATCATTTTGGTTTTCAGAATACGGCCCAAGCATGTCCACTACGTATCCATCAGTCGTACAAATAGTGAGTGGCTTACAAAGAGGAACTTTCTTCTGTCCAGAGAAAGATTTTTTGTATACTCATTATTTGTAGTTACCAAATAATTTTTTTACAATTTCTGTCGTATGGTTTTGAATAAGATTATCCCTGTGAACAGAATTTAAACCAAAACGAAATAGCAGAACATCTTTTTCAAAAGATTAAATTTTACTTTTAGAATATTCTAAGATTGACTGTTCATTATCTATGTTCAATATAGAAGCTAAAAATTTATTAGAATTTTCTGTACGTAGATTAAAAACAAACACAATACGAGCTGGGATCACTGAACGAGATTGACTATTACACAATGAAGTCATTAAGTCTTTTATTTCCAGAAGATTTTCACAAGATAACTCAGTAAAAACTGTCATTTGTTTTTCTGAAGGGCCATATTCACTGATTTTGTGAAGCAATGTCGAATCACATTTGATGGGAAGGGCTTCTCTTATTTTTGACAAACTTTATGCGCTGAGACTTGCAGTGTTGAAATGCAATTTTTATCGGCTAAGATCTTCCTCATATATTTTATTTTTTATAAGATTCTCATTTAGATATACGATTGAATTTGCGCTTCTTCAGGAATGACAGATATGTTTTTCATGGAAAGAAACAAATAAAACAGTTAAGAAAAAGGCTATTCTATACAATATTGGGATTATCTAACCACTTAAAATTATTGGTGGGACCTGCTGGCCCACAATGGTGGTCTGGGTGTTCTGGTGGAGCGGTGGAGATGATCGGAGAAAAGATAGCATAATACCTGATCATTTTTTTTATGAGCATCGATTTCCGTTGAAAAACCCCAAAGAGAACCTCCAATTGATGAAGCTTGTTTCACCCTTTCTCAATTCTTGATGATTTTTTATTTAAAAACATTAACTATCGTCAAAAAAATATAAACCTAACCTCAAATTGTTGAAACTTATTATCTCTTTTTTGAAAATACTCGGTGAGTTTTTTAAATGTCAATTTCTGTTCACCTAACCCAAGTTTGACCTTAGATTCTTAACACTTTTAAAATTTCTTTAATTAAGATGATTATTCTTTTCGAATATCAAACTTCATTAAAAAAACCTAAACACAACCTTGAAAATGGAAAGCCCTTTTCAAGATTTGATGACTTTTCTTCCAAATATCGATTTTCCTCAAAAAAGCACAAACATAACCCTTAATTCTAAAAACTTGTAAGATTTCTTCAAAACTTGATAACTTTTCTTTTAAAAATCCGTTGAAAACCCCTAAAAAGAAATTTAAACTGTTGAAGCAGCATGTTTCCTCAAGAATTGGTGATTTTTTATTACCAGTTGTTGTTGAA
This sequence comes from Andricus kollari, assembly GCA_932074435.1. NCBI lineage: Eukaryota > Metazoa > Arthropoda > Insecta > Hymenoptera > Cynipidae > Andricus > Andricus kollari. Next base: position 1,264 of record CAKNWW010335958.1, on the reverse strand, counting down.
GAAACAAAAGCATAAACAAAAGTTATGAAAGCTTTCTATAGCCTTTTTTCCACCTAATAATTTTTCACCTAAAAAGTGTTTAGTGACACTTTTGGATCAAGTCAAGACAAATTTTTTTAAATTTCAGTCAAAAAATTTCAATCTTTCAATATTAAACAATTTTAATTCACAAAATTTTGGTGGGATGAGTAGGATCTGAAGTCTAATTACACCTCTTAGAACTATAAACGATAAACTCGACAACACTTTTCAATTTTTAGAATGTTTCAAAATTTAGGTTTATGTTTTCCCGAACACTAAGAAACGTCCACGTTCGTAAAAGTTTGGCAGTAAGTGAAGATGGCCGGCCATTTTTCACAATTAAGTTTGGCGCAATAAATGTCAGAACTACTGCTAAAACCTATGGAGAACTTCAGAATTATTAAGGAGATTCTCAGTTAGAATTCTAAAAAAAAAATTGGACTTCTTGCTCGTTCAAGCTTGCACCGTGCAAAGATGTCCGATACCATAAGGCGGACTCAAAGAACTTTTTGGTTTTGAAATTCATATAAATTCCGTATCAATAGCAACACTTTTTGAATTCCACTTTTGACTCTACACACATTCTGAATTTCCGCGATTAATTTAGATTAAATTCGTTCTCATTTCAGACAAACTTAAATAAAGTTTGAGAGGACATAGCAAGTGAGATAGCATTCAGATTATATCGCACTAATTCTGATTTACGAACAGCCTAACATATGTACTAACTGTCATAGATATTTTATATGATTATATTTACCAATATAACTGAGGATAACCCCAGCGGTTATAACGAGAGTATAAAAAATCATCATCTTTTTTAATTGGACGAAAAATGTATTAACGTATTCTTAAAGAATCTGATTAACACTGTAACAAACAAGTATTCTAGTGTATTCCTAGAATCTATGAAACATATATCGTATAGTCGATATCTCGTAAATTATCAGCTAAAGGCGTTTGCTTATGAGATATTTACATTTCATTAGGGAACTTCCAGAGAAAAAATTAAGTTTACGAACTCGTTAAAACTGTTATCACAATTCAAACAATTATTTATTTTTCAGCTGAATACGGTATTCGAATAGAATGTTGACAACATCTTTAAAGTAGAAATTGACTGAAATGTTTATTTTTTATATTATTAGTCATATTATTTCTCCGTTTATCTTAATTACGAAAAAATTCAATTTTACGTTTTTATTTCAGATGACATTTGAAACTCACGAAGAAACATAGCTAA
>CAKNWW010335946.1:0-10948 GCA_932074435.1 Andricus kollari | reverse complement strand
AAACTTTTCTTATAAACATTTTCTTAGAACCAGTTTACGCTAGGATGCGTATTTTTGGTTTGGTTTATTAAAAAATTTTTTTGTATAGGATGAGCACTTTTTTCAATTATAAAAACAAGACAATGAAAATACGTATGTTTGAATACCAATGCATATTATGAATTGTAATAATATAAATTTATTGAAATGATACATTGTTCAAGGTAGTTGAGAATAAAATGTAATGCAAACTTGCGAGCGAAGTGAGCCGCGCGCGCAGCGCGCGACGAGAATGTGCCCGCGCAGCGGGCAGATTTTTTTTCAGATAATTCATGTAATTTTTCTACAATCACTACCTTATTTCAGTTCACTGACATTGATTATGTTGATCAATGTACACTTCAATTGAATATGTCTTCATACTTATCAATTTCGTTTAGCAAGTATAACATAGGTAAAATAATTTTAGAAAAATTTTAAAAATAAAAAATAGGTGAAATAAATAAATAATAATAAAAAACCATTATCTCGATTGCACTTCCCCCTAAAAACGTTCCTGCGAGGATGAAATAAATATTTTTGAAATGCCTTCGTTTGTGACACGAAATGCTCTAGGAAAAAAGAACATTAATAAAATAAATTTAATTACCAATGACTTGAAAAAAACATTTTTATTCGGGAACTCAATTTGGTTAAGAATACTTTTTTTAATTTATGATCTAATGCCTTTTAATCCTTACTTGCCACTGTGGGGTGGATTACACCTCAGGCTTTTTCTTTCTTAATTTTTAAGTACCTAAACGTGAAGGGAATCACTGTACATCAATATTTGTCAATAATTCGAGACCGCCAGTACCTATTCAGGGCATTGGCATAGCGCTGCAATAGTTTACGTGTCTCTGGTAACTGTTCGAAGTTCGTGGGGTGTCAAACACTCCAGTGTGGCAAGTATGATCGAAATTGATTTTTCGGGTTGAATTTTTTTTTTTGCTGGGATTTTGAAACTCAATGTTCAATCCGAAAATTTTCAGAGAGTTTTATTCAAAACTCAACGTCGATGTGAAATCTGCACAAGAAAATAAGACAGGAAAAGCAAATCAGGCTGTACAATCTGTACATCCTGTCATCGTGCAGTATGTCAACTGCACAGCGTACCTAATGTGCAATGACTTTGTTGATGTTGATGTATAAAATAATACTTCAAATTGATTAATTTTTCTCCAGGATAATGTTTTTTATCATTTTGAGTAAAAATAATGTAAGATTTTCTTTTCTTTTCATAAATAAAAAATAATTTTTGGCAAAAATGCATAACTAATTTTTTCGTAAAATTTCGTCCTTCATTCCTCAGAATAAATACCTTATTTGAAGGACCCTGTAAAATAATTTTTTTATTCTTATAGTGACACATCAGTAAAAGACTCATCTGAAATTATAGCCCTTAATATTGAAAAATAAAAAAAATTTGATTTTTTTTGTAAAAATTGTCATTTTTTCAGTTTTTTTTACTTCTGCACGATTTTTAGTGTGGGTAAATTAAATTGTTGGCTATATAACCTATATGATATCCTAAAGTAAGCACTTAAGAAGATCCACGCCAATTTTTGAAGAAAAATATCCAATATTTAATTTTTAATTACAGTTTTTATGGCTGGGGTGGCCCACACCCCAGTGTGGCAAGCGCGTTACTCCGCGGAGGCGTGGCAAGCAAAAATTAATAGAATTATTTGTTATAATGTTAAATATTTAGAAACAATATTCATAAAAGTAAACAATCAAGTTTCTATTTTGTTTATACAACAAAAAATTTAAAAAAATTATATATATAATATATAATATGATATAAATTTATAGATATTTTTGAGATGAGCAATTTAGGTTCTAAACATTTTTCCGCATCTAGCATAGTTTGAGCGGAAAATATAATTTTATATTTTTAATAACATACGGATGCCTTTCATCTTCAAAATGTTTTTGAGGTTTCATATACTAAAAAAAAATAAATTAAATTGTTTGTGACATGATTTGCACGATACACATAAAAAATAGTAACTATCCTCCGGACTATAGTGTTTAACAACTTTTCCAAGAAAGGGCAAAAATGATTTTTTGTTTGTACTTTTTGAGCTTTTTTTTTCTTCAAAAATTTGACGTGATGGAATATTTTCGTTTTAAGATTTACAATCTGCGTAAAAAAACTCTATAGAAATGGCATAAAAACCCTATGGTCTTTCCGTTTATCACAAAATTAGTGTCGAACCAAGTCCGGGGTCCCCGCTCTGCAGTGGCGAGCCGAGCACTCGAGTAGAAATACTAGAACCTTGACTTCTCGGAAACTAAGGCCCATTAGATCGAAAGAAAAAATACGCCCCTAATGGATTTTGATTTACTTTCATACTGTAAAGCCCCAGTCGAATCGGCGATGTACATCTCGCGTCCTCTCCTTGTTATTGAAAATGCCTGACAATTTGACGCAAGTTGAAACAATTTTACAAAAAATATATTCACGGGCTAATCCGTCACGGCAAAACTTTCGATCGTCAAAATTTTCGTATTATTACTTTGAGTTCTTTCTGATTTGATGTTAATAATTTTCAAAAAAATGCTCCGAAAATCCAGTAAACTACAATTTGTATAATAAGAAATGCCGATGTTTCTTCATGGTTTCTAACTGTCATTTTTGATAGATGTAATCAGAAGTCGTTGAAATTTCCGAAATTCAACCGTTAAAAAAGAACTTACTGCTCAAAACAAAGAAAAATTATAGTCCAGATTACCAATACAGCAAATTCATTAAAACTTGATGATTTTATATTAATACTTGTTATTATTATACCTTTAAGCCATTTCGCTTTCGGGGTATGCGTTACTCGCTCGGTTGGAAAATAGTAGTGTTGAGAAGGAGGTATAGATTTTTTAGATTGATCTAGAATTTTCGTGTTATTTATTTAAATAACACGTTCGTTCCGCAACACTGCTTCGACCCAGGTTGCTAATCAATCTCTCTAGCGATCACCCCAAGTGAAGAGCTTCACAAGGTTGTTATGTGAGGTTCCCCACTCGGGCCCATTAGTATTCAAGGTATTTTGTTTCAGGTGTCATTCACTCTACTCACATTCTTTTTGTAAACTATTTTTGCCACAAATTTCTGTCCTGGCATACTTCTCTAGCTTCCTTCATGTCCATGCATTTTTTCATACACGTTCTCCTGTTTCTATGGCTTCTTATGTCTTTGCGGATTAAGGTCTCACTCACACATTCTAACCATTCTTTCCGCGGTCTGCCTCTCGGCATACTGCCATTTACGTTAGTCGAGTGTTTTACATCGTCGAGTGTTTTTGGATCTCAGTGGGTTTCGTTGTTACCAACGTTCTGAGACTATACTTATCAGGTGCCACACCCGTGTTTATTCTCAAGGCAACACTCCAAATCCATCCATCTTCGCCGAGTGTTTTTGGATCTCGATGGGTTTCGTTGTTACAAACGTTCTGAGACTATACCTCTCAGGTGCCAGGCGTACCTGTCGCACAGTAAATGACGTCCTACTTTGTAAGTGGCAAAGTGGCCCCCACCCACTCTGCCATTCGGTAGCCTCCGTAGCAGGCTAGGGTGGACGGACCGATCCCTCTGATGTCGTCAGTTAGATGCACAGATTCAAAGCACTGTCCTGGTCTGTTAGACAGTAAAAAGAAAACCTTAAAATATAATTGAACTTACTTTCAGGCTGGTCTTAAATTCATTAGGTAACTTAACTGATGATATTGAGGTGAATATAAAGTCAGCCTGCCTTGGCGGATAGTTATATAAGGTCGAAATCGAATCTAAAGGGCGCATGACGGATGCAAATTTTTCATAGTAAGTATGAAATGCCAGAAAGTACGTTAGAATGGAGATGAATTTCATTTGATGCGGGCGGAACTCGCTCAAAAGCTTCGCGCGCATGACGGCGTGTGTGTGCGAGTGCGATGCGCGAAGAAGTGTGTTTTTACAGAGAAACGAATAGTGATGCTCCACCAGAATTATGTTAATTTTAAAATATAGTGAACTTTTGTTTACGCGAATCAGAATTGACTGAAAATTTGGGAGTTCGGGTAAAAAAATAGTACTATCGGGGCAATAACAGTACATCATAGGCTCTGTATATTCCTGCCAAGACCACAAAGCTTCTGCATGTGACAATCCGAGGGTTAACGATGGTTCACTGTAGAACTCTTTCAGCAAAAATTATATCGACTATTTTATCGCCTCTCTCCCTAGGGATCGCGGGACCTGGTAGTTGGTGGAGGGACTTATGGGTCTCATCGGACTATAGATTTGGATAGGTGAATCAGAGAGGCTGCATCGCGAGGTTTAGCTACTCTGAGGAACTGACGGACTCTAGTCAGTGGGACTTGAACTAAGGAGCGATCCTTCCAGGGGGTAATGGCAAAGCCTCCTGGAATATCGAGGGCGCGAGTTCTCATGCTCCCAGGCTACGATGTGATCGCTGTGTCAAGGGCTGAATGGTACCAAGGTTAACAAATCCTTCAACATCCCAGCCTGCCCCTCTCAGAAGAGGCAGACAGGCCGGGGTCTGAAAGGAGGTGCTTTAATGGAGACTTTGGGACACCAGGTCAAATCCCGTAGTATGTAGACCCGCCCCCTGCAAGCGTGGTTCTGCAGGGGGGGGGGGGGTGTTTCTAATTTCCCTAGCTTCTCGTGGGACAATTTAATGAAATACGAAAAACAAAAAAAAAACAATGAGGGGCTCGTTCCTGGACCCTTTTCTAACCCAACACCAGTCGTGGAAGGCTCCTCAGGGGGCAGTCCACCACGAGCGGTGCGAACTTCTGGAGCCCTTGCGACTCTGGACAACCGACCCAATCTAGGGGCCCTGAATTAGCCTTTTAATGGCTGAGACGGGAATCCCCATGATGCAGATTAATTTGATCCACAGCAAAGGCGCCCCGGCGGTTCTGGGCATGCGCTTGTCAGTGGTGCAGGCAGGAATTACCCTAATCCAAGATCCCTGGTTATACAGGGAAAGGATGGCTTGTCAGGCTTGTCAGGATGTGGCTCCATATATAATGGGCCACGAGACAAAGCGGCAAGGGCATGCATAGCAGTCAAGGGTATGGATGCGATCTTGGTGTCTAAACTCTGCTCTAGAGATCTCACCGTTATTAAGGTGAGACTCAGGGTCAGTACACGGAAAGAAGTTTGGGTAAGCGGCTGCACTAGCAGTAGTAGAGCAGCGCCACCGCGCGTGTGGTGCAGACACTGCGTCACATTCGGGTGAACGAATGCCTCAAACGTGCGTCGAAATTCTCTCCCGCCTGTGGGACAAAATTTGTCCCATAAAAGGGAAAGCAATCCGCCAGAGCAGGTCACTTCGGAAGTGAATCTGCGCTCTTAATTTTTAAATGAATATTAAATTTAAATAGAATATTACGTTTATTTTGAAAAAAGTTATGTATGAAATGGGCATTTCCAAGAAAGTTGTCGTGCGTCACGATACATTAATGAATGTTAAGCTCTTTGCAATTCATATGTTATTTGCACATATTTAAAGGGGCAAGCATATATATTTTATGAAATATTTACATTCGAAAAGATGCCTCAGATGCTGGAAATCGTACTTTATAAAAAAGTCATCCATTTTTGAACACGAAAAAACCACCTCGATAGCCACTTGCAAATAAATAACAAAACTCCCAAACTAGCAAACGGTTTTCGGTAAGTCAGTTCGTGGGTGCGCCGTTATCCCGTAGCATGGGCGCGCTGCTTGCTCAACACGTTCCTGCAACGGCTACACCATTGTGGGACAAAATCTCGCCCACAACGAGAGAGCGGCCGCACGAATTTGAAAGGAAGCCGATCTCCTAGCGTTTGGCACAGCCTTTGCACGTAGTGGGAGAGCCGCTTACCCAAACTTCTTTCCGTGTAGCAAAGAAAGGCTAGAGGTGCTTATAGCCTCGGTAAATTCACCACCAATTTTGAAAATATAGCTGTTTTGCGGAAGCCATAAGTATGGTAACCTGGTTTTGCGACAGCGGCAAATAAGCGTACGATAATTATCGTAAATAATTGTTTTAATGTCCGTAAAAGCAGGACAAATATTGAACAGAAATCGCCACATTTTTGCGATACTCGATGGAAAGTTTGATCCGGTCATATTGCTAATATATTTTATGTAGTGAATAAATTCATAAGTAAATTAAAATAATTAATGTTATTAATTTGAAAGAATATTGTGAAGGATTGACGCGGTAAGGTCAGCGATCCTCGGGGCGAGCTCGAGTTTTTTTTCAAGTATGGTAAAAATCCGCCCAATTCTATTAATTTGTATCATTTTTATTTGGCTATCTCTAGACTTTTGAAATTTACATTTAAAAAAATGTTGTATTCAAAAAATTATTTTTAAGGAAAAAACTCGATTTTTACCGAAAAATATAGACTTGAGTGAAAATAGTATGGAAGAACAGTTATTTTGCACGCGCAGCACAACTCAGAGCAACTTTCAGATTTTGAAATTGGCATTTTTTTAAATTCTGTATTTAAACAATTAAATTGACAAAAAAAACTTCATTTCTACAAAAAAATATAAACTCAGTGGCGTAGGCAGGGGTGGGACATAGGGGCTCAAGCCCCCACCCCCGAAAGAGGGGCCCGAGAATCCGCCCCTTTTTTTACGTCACGCGTTGTTTTTGAAGGAAAGAACATAAATTCACACAACAAAGCTCCAAATAATCGTCAATGCATGATGTAACCGGGTTTGTCATTAGTTTACCCTTTCAACCCCTTTCACTTAATGCATAAGAACGTGATTGAAATAGCTTTTAACCATGTTTTTTATGTAGGTACGATCGCCTTGGTATATTAGCGTATAGTGTCTAGGTCCATTCTTCTTACATAGCACCATTTCAACCCCTAAAAACCCGGAAACTACCCCTTTCAGGGGGTGGAATGTACACCGGCACTATAAAAGTAGGTAGAATAGTTTTCCATAGTTTTTTATCAAGCAGTGACGCTTTGACTCTTGAAAATCGAAAAACTACCCGTATGCGGGGGTGGAAAATACGTCATAAACAAGAATGTGTATAAAATATTTTCGAATTATTTTTTCTCCGTAGATAGAATCAATTAGTTTCAATGTATAATAACCACGTTAATTCTACTTATTTAGCACCATTTAAACCCATAAAAACCAAAAAACTACCCCTATCAGGGGGCAGAATGTATTTCATGACCAAAAAAGAGGATAAAATATTTTTTAATTATTTTTTCTCTCTATATATGGTCACGCTAGTATAATAAATTCGTTAATTATTCTTACTTAGCATCATTTCAACCCCCAGAATCCCAAAAACTACCCCTATCAGGGGGTGGAAACTACACCGCTACCATGAAAGTGGGTAAAACAGTCTCTAATAGTTTTTCATCATAACAGTATAATATGTACCTTAATTATACTTACTCAGTGACGCTTCAACTCTCAAAAATCATATGTCATACGACTACCTGTTACACACAACACACACACACATACACGCACACTTCCACATAAACGCACACACATGTACAAACACATAGAGCCAAATATGCACGAACCTTCACTATACAGGGTTATATAACCCAAAGCCAAACAACTCATCGTAGGGGTAGTTTTTTGATTTTCAAGAGTTGAAGCGTCACTAAGTAAGTACTAGACTATTATGTGCGCGCGCAAGCGCGCGCTAACTTTTGTATTCATTTTTGTCATTTACTCAATTTTGCGAATAACTATTTATTCGCTTAAATTTCTTAACCAATAAAATTCTTGCTGAAATTATATTCTCAAAGTATGTATTTAGTGAATCCATGTAACGTATAATTTACTATTACTATTGATAATAGTAAATGGTGAGATATCATTTGAAGATTTAAAGTGCAGGTTATGTAATTTAATATTTTGAAAAAAACATAATTTTTATACAATGACATTTGCGGGTACTTTTACGGCCATTTTTTTTAAATGTAAGCATCCATATATATCGCTAAATCATTAACAAATTAATACCTATAATTTAAAAAAATCATATTCTGATCCGGTTCTCATCTCAGTTCTCAATATAAAAATCATTGAACATGAATTTGCACTGTAATGTTTAAATCAATTTTTCTAGAAAAAGAAGAGCGTGTCAAAATACATTGCAAAATAATTAAAACGTATGTGCATTTTACATTTCATTTTGAAAATTGAATTCAAATCCTCATTTCATGGCCATTTTTGTAAATCTATGAATTAAGAAACATCGCTGTATCATTAAAAAATTATCATATTAGAATGTTCAAATAATTCAGAAAAACAACAGCGTATCAAAAAACATAGCTGAATAATTCAAATATATCCACATATAATTTGAGAAATTGAAATAAGATACATGCCTCTCTTTTTTCGTGGTTATCTTAGCGATATATTAAGTCCCACTACTCCATGCCTGAGGGAATTGAATTGAAAAAATTCAAACTTCCATAAATTAAAGCTTCGAATCTCCTTTTCAAAATCAGACTAAGAACATAATGAAATATTCACTTGTTCTCGGCTTATAATCAAAAATGCGGAAAAATGGCAGTAGAATGTCGAATTTAAATCTTTTGTTAACGCGCGAAAAACAACAGACCAAAAAATGTAGTCACCAATGGACCGTCCGATTTTCGACTTGGTTATGCTTCCACATTTTCCATGAGAACTCGAGAACCAGTAGATATTTTACCATGTTCTTCATCTCATTTTAAAGATGATAATTCCGACTTTAATTCAGACAACCTTCCATTTTTTTCCATTTCCTTCTCTGAAGCGTACAAAAAGTTGAATTTGATAATCGGTGATTGGTCACAAACATTTAAAATAATTATATGATTGAGTATTTGAGCTAGAAGTCACAATCATGCTAGGATAGGTGCAAATGTCGTGAAGGTTAGCATAGTTAGTACATCCTTACATGGGAATGCATACGACTTTTTGGACAAAATATTCTAAATGTAAAAGTAACTTATAAATGTATAAATAGTAATAATTTTCAAGTGTGATATGCATTTGCGCAATTATGTTTTATCATTTTAGCGGTTGAAGACCTTTCAGTTTCATCACGAAATAAAATCAACTATCCAAAATTTTAAGTTATAGTGCCCGATTCTGATCGAATCGATATGATACAGCAACCTGAAATTTAGGTATATTATTATTATTTATTATTTATTTTATTCTTATTACTTATTATTTTATTACTTATTTTATTTTAAAATATGTACCAACCATATGTTAACCTTCCTGACATTTACACGTATCCTATCATAACCATGACGTCATGCCAGAATACTCAATTGTAATAGAGGTATAAAACATGAATAAACTTTGATTGTACAGATCATAGTTAATATTAAATGATATAATATTAATGTCAGTAATCAATTCCTGTTACCATACAAAAGAAAAAGAAAATTTCAATGATTATGTGGTTCAATATTGTGAACAAATTAATGAGTTTCCAACGTAAAAATTAATGAACAAATGTTTGCATTGAAACATCCAAATCAATTTTACTCTATATTTTTATGAAAATTTTAATTATATTAAAATTTTAAAATAATTTCAGAAGAAATTAAAACATATTTACATATAATTGTGAGAATGGGGTTGAGATACTCATTCCAAAATAAAACAAACATTTAAAAAAATTATATAGTTGCAATAGAGATATGTTAAATATAAATAAACTTTCATTTTATGAATTGTGGCCAATATTCAACTACATAACCTTGAAATAAATAATTAATTCATGTCCCTAATATAACAAAATTATTATTCAATCTTTATGTAATTTAATATTGTAAAAACACTAATCAGCTAATAATTCATTAATCAGTTTCCAACACAAAAAGCAATAACAAATTATTCCCATTGAAACATTTAAATAATGTTCATTTCATATTTTCCAAAAAATTGTCATTGTTATTAAACTTTTAAACAAATTTAATAAAAAATTAAAACCTAATTTTGAAAATTGAATTGAGATACTCATTTCACAACATCACGAAAAGTTGCAAAAATTACATAATTGGAATAGAGGTATTTTGAAAATAAATAAACTTTTATCATATAAATTATACCCAATATTCAATTCATCAATCATTTTAAAAATAATGTCCTTGAAATGATGGTATTTCAAATCTAAATCAACTTTTATTATGCAAATTATATGCAGTATTCAATTATATAACCTGAATGTATCTGATCAATTTATGTTTCTGAATTTAAAACAATTTAAATTCAATCTTCATGTGATTCAATATTGTGGTTAAAATTAATCAGCTAATAATTAATTAAACAGTTCACAAAATGAAAAACCCTCAAACAATTATTTTCATCGAAACAATCAAATTATTTTTACTTTATATTTTTTATTATTTGAACTTCCATTTTTGAATATTTGGGTTTATTGATAAGCTTTTGAAATATTTTCATATTTTTAAAATTTTGAATTGAATTACTTAAAATTTTAATTTTATACAAATTTTTAAAAATATAAAAAAATATGCATATATTATTTTAAGAATTGAATTCAGACAATCATTTCGGACCATCGCAAACATTTAAAAAAAGTATATAATTATAATGAATGTATTAAAAAAAAACTATTATTATAAAAATTATAGCCAATATTCAATTACATAACCTTTAAGTGAATAATCAATTTATGTTACCTAATTATAATTAATTGATATTCAATCATTATGTAATTCAATATTGTGAAAAAATTAATCAGCTAGTAATGAATTGATCAGTTTAGAACATGAAAAGTATCAAATAATTATTTTCATTGAAACATTCAAATAAATTTTACTTTGTATTGTTATGAAAATTTGAATTATTAATAACTTTTTAAACTCATTGCGGGAAAAATGAAAGGATATGTGCATATAATTTTAAAAATTAAATTTAGATACT
>CAKNWW010335941.1:0-18914 GCA_932074435.1 Andricus kollari | reverse complement strand
CATTCTTCCAAATAACTATTAAGGGATCACTATGTGACTTCAGTAATATTCTCAGTGAATTTAATCAGTAAAATCTCAGAAGGTGAAAAATATTTACTGATATCTTCATTAAAAACTTCACTGGCAATATAAGCCTGCCCTTTTCCTGTTATTCCAGTTGTTCATGAATAAGCAATAATTTTCCGTAGTTTTTTTTGGAGGGTACGAAAAACTACGGAAAACGATTTCTTGTTCTTAAAAAACATCGAAACGCAATGAAATTTTCACTGAAGTGATATCACTAAAAATCAATGAAATTCCACTGATTTTTGCCAAAATTTAATTGATTTAAATATACAAAACCTAAACTAATACACTCGTTAACGCCAAATAACAAATCACATCAAGCTTCATGACTCACTACCAAAAGAAAAAAAATTATTTTACCCTCCGTGCTAAATAATGACGGTAGTACAAGGGTCGCCTGAAAATTTTGGAAGGCGTGACGCTAATTTTAAAGGACTCCATTAACGGTACGCGCGTCCCTGGTCATTAAGATAGGAGTAAGTGCTACTAAGTGTCCCTTGGATAAAATACACCAGGTCCAAAGTCAGCGTCTTGGACTTGCATACACCTACCTCTATATCTATATGTATAGAAACCGTTTTCATCCAACTCCGAACCAAATAGAGTATATATATGTATATATCGTGAGGGAGACAGAGAGAGACAGGGAGAAAAAGAAAAAGAGAGAAAGAGAGGAAGAATGGAGAAAACCTTCAGTTATATAGCGCTTGCCAATAATGGCAATATTGCGGATACCGCAGTACCATAGAGTCGGTATTGCCATTTTTATTACTTATAATCGCGGGGTGAGTATTGCTCTTTGATAGTTCGTGGAAGTACGACATAACTCGCAGTACCTACGTTCGCCAGGCGAAACAGAATGCCAACATTGCCAACTTTGCCAACATTCAAACACTCGATACATTTCCCCATAAGTGAACTGTGCACTGTACATACAACATCATACACAATGCACATTGAACGCTACCGCTTATTGCAAAGGGGATTCCCCGTATCGATGAACAGTATGGGCAACAAGCAATCACCAGGCTCGTTGCAACGACCGATCCTATTATGAATAATCAAGTATCCAACTGTTGTCTGCCTGCCTGATTACATTCAGATCAATATGATACAATTTCTTAACGTTTATGTAACGTTTTTGTAACATGAATAAGTTATTTGTTATAATAAATTTATGTTTCAGGGTGCCCTCTAAAAACAAACACAAGTTTCTTGTCATTTTTCTGTTGATAACAATTTTTCCAAGTCATACAAATTAAATAATTAAAACTTACAGACCCTGGAAAAATGTTTTATTTAAATATCGACAGTGTAGGAGCCATTACCTGAAGTAAAAATGTAACCAATAAAGCTACAATTGCAACATATAATTATGTACATGCACTCATTGTGGTTTACATTAACGAGACCCGGACCTGCCAAGAAAAGGATGAGAGTAAAGTTAACGTGGTTAGCATGTTTGGTTTGTTCATGTTGAGAAAATGAATGGAAAACGATTGACGAAACAACTATTATTTAGGTAAAACGAATGGTAGCGTACCCAGAGGCAGACTGTGGAAAGAACGGTGGGAATGTGTGAAGGAGACTCTGCAACGACAAGATATAAAGAGATCTAGAAACATAAGAGCTTGCATGAAAGGAAGTATGGAGTTTATAAGAAATGTGTAATGAATAGTGTCATCGTAGTCAGAGACGCCTGAAATAAATGATCTTAGATACTAATGTGCAGAGTTTTACTTAACGGATGTGATTGGAATATAAAGAGTATAGATCTTACTATGAGATTATCAGTCAGTTTACGTATTTTTGCGTGATCTATGACACATCATGACTTTTTGATGCTCTTCGCCTGAGGTGATTGCTAGAAAGATTGATAAATATCTAAGAACTTTTCAGTGCCAGGGCCAGATAAAATTAACAGCTTTTGGTGGAAGATGTTTACTTCTACGCACCAACATCTAGTTCGTGTATTTTCTACTTTTTTAAACGGAGAACAACCCATCCCGCAGTGGTTAGTGGAAAGACGCACGGTACTGATCCCTGAGACCGGAGATTTGTAATGACCAAAGAACTACAGGCCCATAGCTTGCTTAAACACCAGCTGCAAGCTATTGACTGGCATCCTCAAAGAGAGGATATTAACAACTATCAATTCGGTATGGAGTGCAATAGTTGGACAACGTGGATGCAAGAGAGGGCTGGCAGGTTGCAGGGAGAATCTGTTAATAGACAGGTGTCACAATCAGGTGTCGCCGCAATCTATCCATGGCTAGGATTGACTACCGTAAGGCATTCGATAACACGAACCATGAGCTACTTATCAAGCTCTTTGAGGGTCTGGAGATGCATCCAAGAATAGTAAGATGTAGCGGACAAGATTTGTCATAACACCTGACAAGAGACAAGTGATTACCAGCTATGTCACATATAAGAGGGGGGTCTTCCAAGGAGACTTTCTCAGTCCCATACTTTTCTGCATCTCCCTCTTGCCTCTATCTATTGTGCAAAAACTTTGGGTACCTATGTGGCCTGCCGAATAGAAGACAAGATAAGGTCAACCACCTTTTATACATGGTCAACTTTAAACTCTTTGCCTCTTCAAAAGAGGACTTTAACTTCCTTGTGGCGGCGGTGAATAGGTACTCTAAAGCGATTGGCATGAGCTTTGGACTGGACAAGTGTGCCTGCGTCCACCCACACAAAGGAAGACTAGAAACTACATCATCGCGTGACGATTAGGATGTTCAACTCATAGGTGGAAATACTATTCAACATCTTGGTAATGGTGGGAGATATGAATATCTTGGAATACCGCAAGTGGAAACCCAAAAGTTTCCTTGAAAAAAGGTATCCCCAATTCTCAGAAAAATGTGGGTTTCCGAATTATCTGATAAGAATAAGATCCAGGCGACCAATATGCTGGCCGTTCCTATACTGATCTAAATGTTTAGTGCAGTAAAATGGAACGTCAATGAGTTGAAGCAGCTTGAACGAAGTACACTCAAGATGATGACAATCCATAGAAATCATAATCCTAGATCTTCCGTACCTCGAATATACCTCCCTCGAGATAAATGGGATAGAGGTTTGCTGAGCTTGGAGTGTCTTCATCGAAGAACGGTTCTGGCTACAGCCTGCTTAGTTCTAAATAGCTCAGATCCCCTTATGCGACTCTTACATCAACATGAAGTCGTCAATGCTGCGGCGTTTATATACCGTGCCGCAGATAGGCTGCAGAGGAGCTTGGTGTCCCATTTTATTCCAGTGATACCACACATGGCCTAGCATCACTGACACCTTTGGTGCTAAGTAGACGTGTTCAGCATCCAGAACATTCACTTCTACTATGAGAACATGCTAACAAGCCTGTCAAGATGGCGTTATAGTCACCTTAGTTTTTACCGCAAGCGCATAATGAATCTACCTGTAGGCGATACCAACTGCCGAGCATGCAAGCAAGAACCAGAAACACTTGGACATGTTCTCAGTGGGTGCTCAAAGTATGCATGCTGTGGGTACATAGAGAGACATAATGCGGCTCTAAAAGTGTTATATTACCATCTTCGGCACTTCTATGGTGCTTATATAATGCCCGTCTTGTCATACGCCCAGGGGGAATTCGAGTCCGTTGTGGAGAATGATCAGTGTAAGATCTACTGGAATTTCTTATTCTCCACTACTCAATGAATCAGTGCTCAAAGCCTGATATTGTTCTCCAAGATCTGAAGACGAAGATAATTTATTTGATTGAATTATTGGCACCAGCTGATGGTAATATGACGTTATGCGTATATAAATGTTATGCTTTGCTTTAAAAAAAAACTAATTTTTTTCTTTAAAACCTCTATAACTTTTAAAGAAACCAAAAATTCGCCTTCCATAGTTTAATAGAGGAAGAAATTTCGATGGATGAAGGCAAATAAGTTGAAAACTCATATTTGTTTGTCAAAGTGTGCGTCGTTCCGTTGGCATTGGTTCGCCAACCTCATCAGGCTAATTTATTAAAATAAAGAAACACCACATAAATAACACATATTTTTGCAGGCACATAGTATAAGATATTTAATATTTTTTCTTATTTCTAATAGCGTTCATCGTCTTCTTTAAAAATGCACCAGAAAATTGAAAAAGGTTAAAAATTAACAAAATGGCAGCGGTTTTTCTGAAAAAATTAAAAATCGATTTTCTCAAAAAACCCAACTTTGAATTTTTTGCCAATTTTTTTTTAACATGTACTTTAATAATAATTATATCTTGTAAGTCTGATGCTTGCTAAATAACTTTTTTAGCCAGAAGAACTCTTTTTTCTTACTATAGAATTTTCTACTTTTTCTTGGAAATAATGACATATACGAAAAAATGTTAAGATAAAGGTTTGCACGTATAAAAATGTTCCATGAAAAATGTCTCTTGTTCTTTCGCGATTATATTCATAGTTTACGAGAAAAATTCAAAAACTACATTTTTAGGAAAAAAATGCTCCCGACCTCAAAAATGGTTTCGCCCGCATGATGTTGATAAGACGCCTTTCTTCTATTAGTAGAAACTTTTAAAAAATATATAGAAGAATAAAAAAGGTGGGGTTTTCAAGAAAATATTTTTTTTCGTATTTTCAAAATTTAAAGAAAAAAAGAAAAAAGATTTTCTTGAAAATCCCATCAGTCAGTATCATGCGGGCTAAACCATTTTTGAGGCCGGGAGAATTTTTTTCCCCTAAAAATGTAGATTTTGAATTTTTCTCGTGAACTATGAAAAATATCGCAAAAGAATAACAGTTATTTTTCATCGAATTTTTTTAGTCGTGCAAACTTTTATCTTGAAATTTTTTCGTATCTGTCGTTGCTTCCAAGAAAAAGTAGAAAATTCGATTGTAAGAAAAAAGAATTAACGCTATTAGAATCAAGAAGAAAATAATAAATATCTTAATTAGGTCAAAAGTTATAGAGGTTTAAAGAAGAAAATTCGGGTTTTTTAAAACACAAAGCACAACATTCAAATACGCATAACTTTTTAGAAAATTTTTAGTTTGCAATTCGGAAAAATGCGTATATAAAAAATAGAAAAGAGTAAAAACCAGGATTTGCCCAATATATCAAATTAGGCACACTGCTCTTATCAGATCACTTGATTGCATTACAAAAATGCGTCCGTGAACGATAATATATACCGGGACAGTCCCGTGCAGACTATGTAAAAAACACTGTAAAAAATGTCGGGAATCTTCCCCACTTTTTAGTGGGGAAAAATCCACATTTTCGTTGGGGAAAATCATTTTTCCTAAGATTTGTGGAAATTTCCCTAAAAGTTCTTATAATTCATTAAAAAATTGGGGAAAATTTCCTAAAATTTAGGAAATTAGATAATACCCACAGTTTTTGGGGAAATTTCCCGAAACTTATGGTAATTTATACCAAAGTTTGGAAAAACTCTTGAAATATTACAGTGTGTTCAGGAAGATATTTTGCTCTAAGATATTTGATAAACTAGCACAATATTTTGAATAATTTCACACATTTTTGTGGAAAAAAGATTTTTTAATATTATAATCATCTAAAAGATTCCTTTCCGTCGTTTTCATAGAAGATTATAGAAAATTGTAGATTTTTTAACAGTTCTGCAAAGAAAACTTAAAATTTTTATAAATTTCTTTCGATTTTTAATTAATAATTAATAAGTTGATGATTTAGTATGAAAAATAAAATTTTTCTAAAAATTATAATCAAAATCTACAAAAAAAGTTTTTGATAAATCAGTTGAGTGTAGTATACTATGCACCAAGATACAGTTTTTTTCCGCTCTGAGCTGGTAGTTCATGAGAACTTCGCCAGGGCGCGACCAACAACATGATGATCAACAAGGCGGTTCCTTCATTTATTTTTTTATTAGCATTGCACAAATTTTGGGAAATTTTGCCCTCATAAATTTCGCGAAACTCCCGAAATTTTAAACTATTACAGAATAATATAAGGAATATTTCCCATCAAATTTTGGGGAAAATTCACCACTTTTTGGTTATAATTCCAGAAAAGTTTAGGAAGATTTCTCTATATATTGAGTGTCAATATTCACAAAGTTTTTAGCAATATTCCACAAACTTTGGGGAATTTTCCCTACATAAATGCCTGGAAAATTCCCGAAATTTTAGGTATTATTTCACAATAGCATAGGGAATTTTCCCCATCAAATGTGGGGAAAAATTCACCACTTATTGGTTAATATTCCACACGAATGTTTGGGGAATTTTCCCTACTAAACTTTGGGAAAAATTCCACAAAATGTGTGGAAATTAGCGTCAACACAATTTTGGGGAAAATTCCCCAAGACATTTTTTACAGTGAATATAATAAAAATCCAACTCTAACAATTGCCTTCGACAGATTGGGCTATAACCATTTTAAGCCTGAGACATTAATATAATAATAATATAATACATAACTACAAAATCTAAACATTAAAAGCATTAGTGTTTACAAAAAGGTCATTTACTAAATTTTTTTGTTTTGAATATGAAACTATTCACTCTAAAATCACTTATAATATAAGTGTAATTGAAAAAAGGCTTTTACGCATTTTTTTTTTAGAAAATGCATACCCTTTTTAAACTTCCTGAATCCAAATTTTAGTTCTACTTTAGACCTCTAAATTTAGGCCATAATAGGCCTTAGGAGGACATTTAGAGGGCTTAATTCATATTGGATTTAGGCCCTCTTTTAGTCCTCCAAAGTGGCACTTAAGTCCATTTTTTCCACTTGTAGGACTAACAGTGGGCTTAATTTAAACCCTCTTTTAGACCTCCAATGTCTTCACGGAAAAATAAAAAAAGTCGTACTACGAATCAGATACCAGCGTTGTGATCTTTTTTACATTACAAGGTTATATATAACAACAGTTAACACACATGAAATGCATCTGACAGTTATTATTTGTCGCACACAAATCTAATTCTATCGCTTAACTTAACAATAACGCACTACACTTAAGGAGAATATCGCTTATACTTTCTTTGAATATTCATTCAAAGAAATACATTCTACTTTCACTACAATGACTTTAGATTGATTTAATAGTGATGTTCCAACAGAGAATGTTGTACTTTAAATATATTTAATAATGTTATACACAAAGTTATATAAACAAATACACTATTCGGCTACTTCTTTACAGAAATATATTCTCTTTTCACTAAAAGGACCTTAAATTGACTTGAAGGTGTCGTGTTGCAGAAAAACTCAATCTTTGCAATACATCTGTTATTGTTTCAAACAAACTGCATTAACTTATGCACTGTACGAATCTGAATATTTGTTCATACAATTTCTTTAAAACATTTCTTGCATTAATTTTGTGTATTAGATGTTACTCACTCTTTTTGTTAATTCAGATATGCAATAAAAATAATTTCGTCAAGAGTTTCAAATGTAAAATATCAAAATCGATTAAGAATTGTCGCCTCTCTAAAATGTTTCAAATCAAAAGTCAACGTTTCGGCCACCATACCCGACTCTTCCCTTCCTCATTTGTTTATTTTTAATTTCAAAAATATTTAATCTCATGTACATATTACTTTAAATGTATTACTATACAAGAAAAATCCATGTACTCAATTATAAAATAAGATATTGCTGAAAAATAGGCAATAGATTTTTTTTCTCCAGAAATTCTTGAAATAATAAACTGTTTCTGATTTTAATAGTCTTATTTTGCATGTATAATTGCTTATAGGATTCAATCATATTATACATTATAATATAAAAAGTGAAAAACTCTAAACAACATGAATAAAAAAGTAATTAATTTTACCCAAGTGTTTAATGCTTCGTCATTTTCTTTCAAGTTGAAGAAAAACTGAATGCTGAAACTTTTAATGCTCGGGTTAATGGCAAGTCACATTATTAATTTTGCTTAATACATTTTTTATTTTTCCGATCTAAAGGAAGAAATTGCTTCTCTCTTAACAATTTTAATTTTCATCTGATTTAAAATATTAAAAATTTTAATTTCGACCAATGTAAAGAAGAGAAAATTAACAAATTAAATAATACAAATTAAATCACATATAAATACAGAAATATTACATAGGTCCTAAGAGAACGAAAAGAGGTCCTCGAGAGTTACACACGACTTAAAGAGGTCTTATTCAAATTCCTAAAATCGACTGGGAATTTGGAGGTCTTATAGAGGACTTGAAAATATGAATATGAGAATTTTAAGAGGTTCTTAATAGGGCTAAAGTAGGTCCAACGGGGTTCACAAGAGGACATGGCGGGTTAGGCAGGGCTAAAGTAGGTTCTATTTGGAATTGTGCGGGGCTTGAATAGGGTAAAATTTTGACTCCGGTTGTATTTCTATTGGGCCATGCTACCACCTAGATGTGACGTCATGC
This sequence comes from Andricus kollari, assembly GCA_932074435.1. Lineage (NCBI taxonomy): Eukaryota > Metazoa > Arthropoda > Insecta > Hymenoptera > Cynipidae > Andricus > Andricus kollari. The sequence goes on along the minus strand of CAKNWW010335941.1, from coordinate 10,462 downwards.
GCTTTCAATATTTTCTAAACAAGCTGGAGGTTCATGATTTTTCTTTAAGAAAAATTGAAATAAATAAATGCTGAGACTCGTGTTTCGTGCGTAAATGAACAAATTCCAATTAAAAATCCTGAAAAAATATTTGTATGTACACTGAAACTTGGATTTATTAAGACCGGGTTTAGGTCGTTCCTAGAATTTATGTCTTCGGAATTTTGGTGTTGCGGGGACCGCAGCTGTTAGCATGCATCCAAATCCAACAGAAATGGTTCATTGTCTGGATTTCTGTTGAAAGCCACCATAAGACATGCCCGAAACCGTACTTAATTCCAAGTTCCAGTGTATATACAATGGCGACAAATGGAAAAAACTGACAAAACTGTTCGGCCTGCAATGTGCCATAAAAAATTAACAGTACGAGCATATTTGTTGCTGAGATATTTTCAACTATTTCGACGTTAGCAACTATATTTATTTTCAATATAGAAATATAAAGTATGCTTTATTTCCTACCATACCTATTGTGTATTGAACTTTACTGCTTGATAACAGCTACCGAAAGGGATTAGCAATTTTGAGGTTATGTTTTGTGGTTAAAATTATAATCCAACTTTTATTTATATATACAATAATCTATTTTATTAATACTTTTAGTATTTTAATAGGCAGGACCGAATTTAGTACGGGGCCAGCGGGGCCATGGCCCCAGGGCCCTCACAAATTAGGGGCCCCCACAAATGTAACTAGTTGGCAAAATCAAAATCGCTGCGGCATGCACACACTTGTGCATCGGCCAGTAATCATTTCTGAAATTCTATAACAAATGGCAGCTAAACTGTTGCGATTTGTTGACTGGCAGTGCAAAGATTACTATTGCGCATCGTGGAGGTAAGTTACACAAAAAAAGTTTCATTAGTTATTTCTGAAATTTTGCGGGTGAGTTAAAATCAAGTGAAGCCTGATATGTATTGATAAATTATGCAGCTTTAAAAAAAATATGGGTTGATAACCCTTTGCTCGTCCATTATTTGCCACTATTGTGAATAATAACATAATTCGTTTCCTACAGTACCGGCCACAAAATTTTCCTCCAGTACCGGCCACTATCAAAAGTTTATTACTAACTATATTTACTTGCTTATAGGTACATTATGAAGCCAATCAATAAAAATTATGGTTTGATAACCCTTTGCGCGTCCATTATTTGCCACTATTGTGAATAATAATATAATTCGTTTCCTACTGTAACGGCCAAAAAATTTTCCTCCAGTACGGGCCACTATGAAAAGTTTATTACTGACTACACTTGCTTACAAGTACATTATGAAGCCAAGCCAAGTTGTAAAATTTGGGTTCATGAAGCTTGTGCAAACATACCGGAGCTCTCAAATCAATATATTTGCGATTATTGCCTTATTTAATTGATGATATTTTTACTAGCCGGTACTGGAGGCCAATTTTTTTAAGATTGATTTTTCTTTATTTTAAAATTTTATTAATAAACTTAATTATTACTCAATGTAACGATATTTTACTGTTTTTATTTATAGCTTATGAGCTCCCTAATACATAACAGAGAGTATTTAACATGTAAGTTAAGGTGTTTTGTTTTATTCTAAATAAACCTTAAGGTGACGGTACTGCCGGACTCTCCCCTATATATATTCAAGCATTTATGGATTTTTGCGCAATAATCCTTTATCCCTGATAGAAAAATACATTAAATATGCGATCTTTTCCAATATATGCAAAAGGTCGAACTTCGAAATTCAGTTTTCATTTTAATGTAACTATATTTGATTAAGCTTTTTTAAACTGTAGATATACTTCGGTTTAATACAAATAGCTCGACAAATAGTCACTGCAAAACGGGCCAATCCCTAATTTTAATACATTTGCATAATATATACCCTCAAGGTCTTAGGTTCATATGTTTGAAGTTAGAATACCACACTTGTAATTTTACGTAAATAGTATTGAAATTAGACATTTTTCAATTTGCGGTCATGTACATTAAGAAACAATTAAAAAATAAGTTCTTAGTTTTCAATTAGAGTGTACAATATGCACTGGAATATTTATTTTCATTTTGCATAAGAACTAAAAGCATTGTGGGAACTGGAGCACTTCGCGAAAATATAACTTATCATTATTGTGTTGACTTTTGATAAATAATCCAAGTTGGCTTTAATGTATCCAGGCATACTGAAACTCTATAAACAAAATTCTTTTGACCAGAAAATGTTGATTAATTATTTTTATTGTTTTTATCAAAGTGCACATGTATTTTTTGGGCTTTGAAAGCGTCACACGTCGAAGCACGTATTTCGATCTATAGGGGCACCACGTGTTTCGAGCTATGGGGTCGCCACAAGTTTTTTTTTTTTAAATCGACATTTCTGGTTGATATTTTGTCACCGTGGAAATAAAATAATTTTTGATTCGAGCAATTCCATGTCAAATCATCTGAAGAATTTTAGCTACTGTTAGTAATTTGAAAATTCTAGTATCCGTTCTCTTAGGTGTTGAAAGAAAAACCCTAAAATAATTTTGGAATAATTAAAAAAACTTAAGAGTTATTCAAAATTGAAAATCTTAGTCCTTTTTTGTTGGAACTTTTAAAACTTTGTTGGTTTTGATGATATTGAAGTGTTTTCGTTTAATTATTCCTAATAAGACGAAGTTTTGAAGAAATCATGTTGAACATTTTTTTTTAAATTTCTTGGATTTTTCAAACACAAATTTTTAAACTGAATTTCTGAAAAAATCCACTTTCTATTTTCTTGAATTTTTTTATAGTTAGCTAGTAATGTCATCTACAAGACCTGTAAATATCAAAATGGGATCTTCTTTAGTTTTCGAGAAATAATTAAAAACTTACGCCAAAACGATGCACACGATATGTTAAACCATGTAAATAATAGAGGGACAACAGACGAATGCACGAAGTTCAGAGTTCAGACTCTCGGGCGCTGGGTACACCATGTCACGGCGTACATTCTTAATTATTTCTCAAAAACTAAGAGAGGTTTCATTTTTATATTTACAGGGCTTTTATAGGACATTGTAAGCTATCTATGAAAAAATTGAAGAAAATAAAAAGTGCATTTTTTGCAGAAATTCAGTTTAAATATTTGTTTTGTAAAAATCCAAGAAGTTTTTGAAATTTTTGTTTTCAAAAAATATTTCTTCAAAACTGTGCCTTATTAGGAATAATTTATGAAGAATAAACATTAATTACTACTAACAATATCTGAAATTCTTCAGATGATTTGGCATAGAATTGCTCGTTATTCATCAATTCATCAAACAATTTTATCAGACTTTTTTCCAACTTAGCTCTTTTCTTGCTTGAAAAGAGCTAAGTTTCTTTCCTTTAAATATCTTCAGGTTAAAATATTGGACACATTATTATTTATTCGTGAAAATTAGCAATTAGAAGCTGACTGGGATTCAACAACGTATCCGATAAAAGTCTTGCAGACAGTTCAAAAGTTTTGATATTAAATTTCGAGGGATTTAAAAGGATTTCAACAAATTTCAATTTGCAAGCGGTTGAAAAAATTTAAAGGTATTTTGACAGATTTCAAAGGATTTTTAATATTTTAGGGTGTTTTAGAAGACTCTATGGAATTTTTAAAAGATTTCAAAATTTTCAAGGAATTTCCAAAGATTTTAATGATTTTAAAGGATTCAAAAAAATTGTATGTGGTTCCGAGGATTTCAATAACTTAAAGGGATTTAAAAAATTATCAAGGTTTTTCAATAACTTTTCCAGGATTTTAGGACATATCACCAGATTTCATGGAATTTCACAGGGGTTTCAAGAGATTTTTTTTTGGATTTCAACGGACTGTAAAGAATTAAAGTGATTTTATAATATTAAAAATTTAATGGGGATGTTAATAGAGTCATACATTTTTGAAAACGCGATAGTATCGGCACCAAACCAACTGGATACTTCTTTATACATAGTGAAATTTAAAAATTGGAAGTCTCAAAAACTGATTAAGTTCAAATTTAATGCCTGTTAAAATATTAAACTTCTAAAAAAGTATTAAGAACTGTACCTTTTAATTTAGTTTTATCTGGTAAACAAAACTAAGATTACAAACTAAACATAAAGAAGTTAGTAGGGTAGGGTGGGGCGAGATGAGCATAGTTGTCTTTTTAACGTCAGTATTTAAAATATGCTTATTTATTGCTTGAAAGTAAGTCGTTATATATATTTTACAAACATTTTTAATTATAATTTTGCCAAGATAAAAGTAAATAAAAAAGTATATACGGAATTAGAAACGAAAATAAAAAAGTAGTGCGCTTGGCTCATACCGCCCCATGCTTGGGGCGGGATGAGCCACTTAATTAAATGACTTATTATATATTATTTATAAGTAAGAGTATTGTTCAGTTAGAGTATTATAAAACAAAAACATATCTTACGCATATTTTTCAACAATTTTACGGAACATTTAAAGCATTTAACGTTAAAATGATGAAATCCTTAATCCCAACCTCTACCGTTACTAACTCTACAAACAGTGAATAGGAAAACGATTTATATCTACATGTCTTTAATAATTGTTTTACAGAAATAAATATAACCATTTTTTGACTGACATGAGTACATTGTCTTAGTCAAAGTTAAATTTTACAGTAAGAAAACTCCCAAATACTAGACTGGTCCACTACATGACACTGAATTTCATATATACTGGGGTTTTAAACCGTTTTTTAAATATGTTTGCCGTATTTTTCAACCATAACAATGTTTTTCTCATTTTATAGCATTTCGCGAGTTTTCAAACAAAGTTACTTAAGAAATATACCAGAAAAGTAGTGCTCTCTTCTGGTTGCCAGCAACTCCGATTATATTATAATACAGACCCATAAATATAGTGCAGCTGTCAAACTTTTAATGAGCATTTTTCTCTACAAGATTAGTTTTTTATACGTTTGCACCATAATAAACACACTGCACAATCTGATGCAATAAAACACTGCATCTTAACGATCTTAACCTACTGACTGCTACACTAATAGGTTAGGTTAATACACAGGAAGAGGTGGCTCATACCGCCCCAGAACAGTTGCTCATTACGCCCCATATGACACTTGCCAGTAAAATCAAAATTTCACCTATTTCTGTTTTACAATTATATACAAATTTGTTGAAAACTTAAGGTTTAATAAATAAGCTATCTGAATAACCACTGGAAAAACATCTAATATGTGATTTTGTGTGATTCTTGGACTTTCTAAACAAATGCAAAATAGCAGAATACAGGTCTTAAAATTTTTATTTTCGTTTTTTTCAAATTTATTCAACATCAAGCGAAAATTTTTTAAAAAGAAGTGTGATAACGTTCTTCCTGATATTAGTACAAAGAACAGTTACAAAAGAAATTATAGATTGCGCGAAAATTGACTGGCTCATCTTACCCCCTATGTTCATCTCGCCCCACCCTACCCTAGCGTTCCTGACTGAGCAGATAAAAGTAAGAAACTTCAAAACAAATATTTGCGACTTTAAACTTTTGAAACTAAACATCTTTACTTTCAAGGCCTTACAAATTAATCTATTTCAGAATTGCGCCTTCAAAGCTATAATTTTAATTTGATATTAAAATTTTTAGAAATTTTAAAGACGATCAAAATTATTAAGAGGTAGGGGAAACCAGTACGAGGTGCATAGAAAAACGTTTAAAGTCATAATATTGATAAATGATGAACAAGTGGGGAAAGTATTACGTATCATATTCAAGCTGGAACATTCATTTCATAAAAAGCAATGCTAGAGTTTGAATTAGTAGCTTGCATCTGAATAACTGTTAAACAAAATATAAGATATTTTAACAACTATAATCAGTAATAAACGTTATAGACGTAAAAACTTTAAATATGTGGAAACGACACATTGATCTCTGAAGCTTTGAAAAATTAATAAATAGCTATATTGAAATAAACATGCTTTGTATTCCACATACCTATATACAATTAATGTTTTTCAAATCTTTAATTGTTTATATTTTTATATTATGAAAAAGTCACATATTTACACCTTGGGTTTGCCCCGAAATTCTAAAGTGACCCGCTTCAGAATTTCGGGGCAAACCTGCGTTTTGCGAATCACCAAACAATTTGAGGTGTTGTCTAATCAATATTTTGCATCTCAATGTCCGCTATATTCCCAATTTTATATTCTCATTCATGAGAGTGTAATCGAATCTTCAAATTTTTCGAACTCTAGTTTTTAACTTATTATTACGTTTCGACACTCACAGTCTCTGAAAATTAAATTTTTTTTTCTGTGTATTTCTGTTTCGCTAACAACGTTCCTTGGACGTAAAAATCAAAAGAGGTTATTTGAACGTTTACAAAACTGTTCTAAGTCAGACCAAATAATGTTCTGAAAACGTTTCATGTTCCAAATACGTCCTTAAAACGTCTCTAGAACATTGTATGTTTAAGAAGCGTTATTTTGACTGACTTAGGACGTTTTTGAGCCGTTCTAATAACGTTCTTTAACGTTTGTGCCCACTGGGTAACTATTGAAGGATTTGACAAGTCGAATCAGCCTTTTATACACTTTTCTTAATATGTAATATAATTAAAAAGTTTAGAGCACCTTTAAAAGTAACAAATTTTTTTTCAAGAGTTTTAGAAATTGTTTTCAAAATTTTGAAAATTTTCAAAAAATAACAAAAACAATTTTCTTGACAGATTGAGAACTTTTCACCGAAATTTATAGTATATATCAAATACATTTCGAAATTATCTCAATGAAATGTTTTAATAAGACGAAAATTTTAAAAGTTTATTGAGTTTCAAAATTATGAGATTTTTTAAAGATTGAAAATAAGTTATAATTATGATTCGATTGGATACAAATTTGAAAATCTCCAGATGATGAGTAATCAAGTAGATTATATTGGGATTAAAAAAAATACAGTGCAATGATTTTTAATATCTTTTCCGAACTGGCTACACAATAGATAATTCATGGAGTGTTTTTTCAAAATTCAATCTCTAGAAAATTCCTTAAACATATTTACAGTCTGCAATTATTAAACGTTCCACAAGTTGGTCATATAATTCGAAAAAATTATTGAAAAGTCGCAGTGGCTTTGTGATCCTTCTTCAAAATTTAATTGAAAAAAAAATGGTAAAAAGTCGAATATGCCAGTAAATCTAAGTTAGAAAACAAGAATGTGCAAGAATAGACCAAAAAGGCCATTATTCAATATATTTCATTTATTTTATTTATTAAATTTATTGAATTGAATAATGAAATCCTATAATAAAATCAAGACTAAAATTTTGGAAATAATAAAAGCTGTGTCTAGTCGTCCCGAAAATGTTTTATGTTTATATTTGCTATCGTTTATGTCATTATCATCCGCCATTTTATATTTTATTTCAAAAATATATTATGTATATATGAGGAGATAATTTATTATAAAATACATAATATTTTTATAATATTTAATTATTATATTTCCAAAATATTATTCTTGAACTTATGTAGATATTAATTAATTTTATTACAGGTTTCCATTATTCAATTCAGTAAATTGAATTCAGTAATTAATAAATTATTGATTAATCGCCATTTTAGGCCATTCTTGCACATTCTTGTTGTTACTGGCGTATTCGACTTTTTTAAACATTTTTTTATTTTATACCTTTCTGTGAAATTCGATGAAAAGAATGTTTCATTTAAAAAGTGTATTATATTGTTTGGTTTTTCTTTCTTTATACTTATTTTCTTTCTTCTTCTTCGGTAATGCTATTGTTCCAAAATTTTGCTCAATAAAATCATATAAATTATATTTATGTACATAATTTTAACCTGCTTCGAAATTTATTTCGTCATAACAACTTATTATTTTGTAAAGGAGTTAAAATATAATTCATGGGGAGATTTTACGGAGTTACGGCCAAATATAAACGAGTGTTTTTTTTTAATACTGGAAAAGGGTTCAAATATGATTGAGAGGTAGATTTTGCCGTGTTGCGGTATAGCAAACACTAAAAAAAGTATTTTTGACTTTTGACCTTGACAATGACATTTGCAAGTACTTCCATGGCCATGTTTGTAATGAATAATTAGCATATCAAAATACATCGATATATACGCTTAAATGAAAAAGAATGAAAAAATTTCACATTATTTAAAAAGAATGTAGTTTTTTCAAATTTTGAAAGAATGAATTACTTATGAATGAATTTTTCGGATACTCTTATGGTATTCATAATAATCAGCGAATGAAATACATCAATAAACGAAGTTTTATGCAAATCATTCAATAATTGATCGAGCTATGCAATACAGGTAGAAAAAATGGATTTTCCATGTAACATTTTCGTTGGATTTGACTACGATTCACAGGTGCCATTCTTTATATGACTATATGTCACTCCGACTGTCATCACGTAAATAAAAAAAATCATGCAGATACGTCAATCTAATTTAAAGTTATGATGAAATATGGAAAAAAATTACTGAAAAAAAGTTTATAAACATATACGTCTCTTTTACTGCGCGTCTTCGGCGAAAAACAGTCTTCAGTTACGCTTTAGTTCATTTGGGGTTTGAATCAGAGTTTTATATTTAAGTTACAACATTTGTTATATTTGTAGAAAAGACTAATAGCAAGAATAGTCAAGAAAATTAATTTGCGTAATAACAGAGCAATTTAACATTATTGTCAGTTCTTAGACAATTAGTTTAAAAGAAATAAATAAATCAATAAGAGATATAGCGTATTTAGTTCATAGATCGTTTACCGGTCAATAACTATTTATATAAGGATATTTCACAACCATTCATCCGCAAGTGGTTTTGCCGAGATCCGTGGCGCGAGTAGAAAAAAGCAAATAGGCTTGCAATTTTGCTGCATCACTTTGTACTGATCGTTTATCCGACTAGTCAACCGAGGCGGTCAGGTATTTAAGTTGACCATTGTTTTAAACGTATGCTCGTTGTACGGCGCAAATTAGCCTGCTTTCCCTTCCGATTTGTCACTGTTTCACTGCTCATAAAATAAAATAAATATTTTAAAAAGCAGCTAATATTCAGATATATTTTACAACTTACAGATTTAAGTTATCTCTATATTGCGAGCGAATGAATTTACATTTTTACTGGTTTAATTATGAAATTACTTTTTTTATAACAAAAAACAGACAGTAAAAGTTACAGTGGTTCAAAATCAGGGTGTCTAGCGATTCTTAGGAACGCAACTCAAGGTTTTTTACAGGGTTTCTGGTTAAGAAATCAAGTTTCTTCAGATCACCTTTTTACATTCCCATCAGAGAAGGTATAAGATTTGTGTAAAATTTGACTCTCACTGCTTTTGTCAAACGTCCACGTTTTGAGACCTTCTGAACCCAAAAAACAGGTTTTTAGCGAATGTGTCTGACTGTGGGTATTTATGTATGTATGTATGTATGTATGTATGTATGTAGATTTATAGTCTGTTAGCACGATAACTTTCGAAAGAATTGACAGTTTGGATTGGGCTTTAGTACTCTCTAAATCTGAATTAGTAGAAATTTTACTAATTCAATTAGTAGCATTGTGTCTGACTGTTAAATTAGTAATTTTATCAGTTTCTACTAAATGAAATGGTAAGATTTATGTTACTAAATGAATTAGTAAGGGTATTCTACTAATCTGCTTAGTAGCGCCGACTTACTAATTGAATGATCAGCAATGAATTGCTATGGAAACATAATTTAATAATTTTTTTAAATACTTTCTGCTGGTTTTTGAGTTTCAAATGAGAAACAATAATGTTCTCATAATTTATATTCTAAGTTTATATAGTTATATCAATAATAATTGTATATTAACGATGCGATATTTAAAACTGAAACGGTATTGTTAGTGATGAATATCGAGCCGAGAAATTCACGACCCTGAATTTAGCTATACATATAGATTTGAAAATTGGGGAATTTATTTAAACAAAAGTATTTGTCCTATCAAAAAACTGAAAACATATTTGGATTCGTCTCATCCATATCTCTAGGAGTATTTCGAATTATGCAAAAATAATGATTTTTAAACAATTTAATTGTTATAAACAATTGGGAATTCAATATTAACAAATGTATTAGTCTGAAAATAGTTTCAAGTACATTAGTAGATACTTCAATAAAATACCCCGAGGAGTATTTTGAATCATCGCGAAAAAATAATTATTTAAACAAATACAATGTTTATAAAAAATATTTATGGTTTTCATTTTTTAATGCACAATAACTGCAAAAAACACTAAATTATCACAAACCAAATCAAAATACTACGATTTTGAACACTAACGAACGATTCATAGAAAATAATTGTTTAATTAAACATTGATTTTATCCCCCCCCACTGTCACTACATAACAAAACAGCCTTTGCATATGGATTTCAATATTCGGACATATAGCTGGAAGTAACTAAAAGTCGCAAAAAAAATCTA
>CAKNWW010335932.1:0-20240 GCA_932074435.1 Andricus kollari | reverse complement strand
TTCCTATTTTCCATACTACCCTCGCCTTTTGCTCGGGACGTGACAGATTCATCTCACCCATATCTCTAGAAGATTTTTGAGCAATGCAAAAAAATTATTTTTAAAACATTAAATTGTTAGAAACAATTGGGACCTAAATATAACTAAATCTACCAGTGCGAAAATAGTTTTAAGCACATTAGTAGATGCTACAATAAAATACTCCCAGGACATTTTTAATCACCGCCAAAAAATAATTATTCAAACAAATACAATGTTTATAACAATTTGTTACCTTTTTGATTGTTTAATTTACAATGATATAAACTATCACTAAATAAACATCAGCTAAATAAAGATAATACTATTGTCAACTGCAACGAACCAATAATAGTAAACAATTCCTCAATTGAACATTGTTTATATCCCTTCCACTCTAACAGTCTAACAGTCTGAGAAAAAATATAAAGGCATCGTCGGATCCGTCTCGGCCATATCTCGAGGAGATTTATAAATCATGCAAACAGTAAAATTATTTGAACAATTATATTGTTGATAATATTGATAATTTGTTTCAGCAATGAGTGAAAAACAATTTGTCATATATGACGACCGGATATCGTTCCTCGAATATTACAGGAAGCAGATAATTTTGACAAATTTAATAACTTGAATTAAAATTTTATTTTTATCCCTCCCACTCTCAATCGAAAAATCCTTTGAATATGGGTTTCAGTATTCGGATATACCGCTAGAACGTACTTATAGTCCGAGAAAAATCTAAATGTATCGTTGGATGCATCTCGGCCATATCTCTAGGAGATATTTTAATCGTGCGAAGAAAAAATTTAAACAATTATATTGTTCACAATATGTATTATTCGTTTAAACAATAAGTGATCAACAATATGCAATAAATGACATCCAGATATCGTTACTCGAATATTACAGAAAGCAATTCAATTTAAGTATTATTTTTATCCCCTCCACTCTCACTCTAAAAATGCTTTGAATATGGATTTCAATATTCAGATATATAGCTAAAACGAACTAATAGTACGAGAAAAAACCTAAAGGTATCGTTGGATGCGTCTCGGCCATTTCTCTAGGAGATTTTTGAATTATGCGAAAAAAATTATTTAAACAATAATATTTTTTTTAACATTTATGATTTGTGTAAACAATAAGTGAGCAGTAATTTGCAATAAATGATAAACCAATATTGTTCCTCGAATATTACAGAAAGCAGACAAATTAAAAGAAATATTTAATCTCCATTTCGAATATTATTTTTATACTCTCCCTTCTCACTCAAATAATCCTTTAAATATGGATTTCAATATTCGGACATATAGCTAGAACGAACTAATAGTCTCAGGAAAAACCTTAAGATATCGTTGGATGCGTCTCGGCCATATCTCTAGGAGATTTTTGAATCAAGCGAAAAGAAAAATTATTTAAACAATTGTATTTTTTATAACATTAACGATTTATTAATACAATGAGTGAACAACAATTTTTCATAAATGACGACCACATATCGTTCCTCGAATATATCAGGAAGCAGATAAATTTTGAAAGATTTTAAAACTTCAATTTAAACATTATTTTCATCCCCTCCACTCTCACTCGAAAAATCCTCTAAATATGGATTTTAATATTCGTACATATAGCTAGAACGAACTAATAGTCCGAGAAAAAATCTAAAGTTATGGTTGGATGTGCATCGGCCATATATCTAGGAGATTTTCGAAACATGCAAAAGAAAGATGATTTTTAAACAATTAAATTGTTCTAAACTATTCGGTATTCAATATAAACAAATCTGTCAGTCCGCAAGTACTTTTCGTGTCTGTCATTGCTTGCGAGAAAAAGTATTAAATTCTATTGTATGAAAAAATTCTCTTGGCCACCAAAATTTAGCCCCCATAAAACTCACAAGATATCTCCCTTATCAAAGTACAAATTCTAAAAAAATTTGTGAACAATATAAGATAAGATTTTTGGAGAAACTCGACTTTAAATTCTTTCAGAAGAACCGCCAGCGGCATTGTATTACTTTTAAAACTTTTCAAAATTTTTCGGCTGATTACAAAAGAAGACTATAAATGCTAATGGAATAGAAAAGAACACGAGCAATGTCTCAATCAGGTTAACAGTTATAGATTTTTAAAGAAAAGTTGTTGGGCTTTTTGAAAAACAAAGCACAAAATTCAAATACGCAATTCGGTCTGTTTCTTACATTAAGAGTATTCAATGTTTCAACTTTTTTAGACAAATTACATATTTCGGAAATCTTGATAACTTGTAGATTCCGAATATAATATTTACATATAGTTAATTCTTAAATTAAACAAAAAATGCATTCTTACTTTCGGCCAGCTTACAGACAAAAGACCCCTGCTTAGAAGGGCGAGGGAGGCTCGACCCTCAGATTACGGTATTTTCATTCATTGCTGGTGTCCCCACATCTGGCAGTGCATACTCAAGCCTCGAAGACAAGCCTAAGACGAGACCTTGCATTTCGAGGCCTCGCCATTTTCAAGGAAGACCCAAGACGATCAATTCAATCCGGCAGGTAAGGCTCGTCTTATCTTGTCTCGAAAACGTCAATGCCTCACTCGTCGGCAACACTAAAAATTGTTACTTTGTAATAAGTTATTTGCTAATTCAAAATTCGGAACCTGTCAGTCTCAAGAACTATAGGCATATAAAATGTTCTGTAAAAAGATTAAAACTGTGATTTTCTACAAATACGTAGTGAACTGCTGCCGAGAGGAAAAAATGGATAACTTTTTCAGATTTGCCATACAAAGAACATCATTATTGCAGTTAAGCAAAATTATTAATACATCAAAAATAAATACCATAACGATAATTAATATACACATTCTATACAATTTAAGGCGGATTACTGATGAACATCAGAGGTCTTCGGAGCCTTTTGTTATTGGTATCCTTAAGTTCGGCTTGAAGACGAAACATTTCGACCTGAAGAGGAAAATTGAAGTCTTACTGACGGCAGGGCGGCGAAACTTACAAAAACGTCTTGGCTATATCTCGACTATGTCTTGAATAAAAAAATAGCCAAGAGGAATTATTTTTACTCGGGGTGACTTGAGTTATCTGTGTCACCAATCAAAGCGGTGTCTCCCCCCCCCCCACACACACAGGACTTTGAAAAGGGGTAGGGGTGTGACCTACATTATTTCTTTCATTGATCACAGTGATCTCTTTGCGCAATTTTGCCAATTTTTGTAGACTTCATATTTTTCCGAATGAGAGATGCCGCAATGTGACTTGCCGCAAATGTGACTAGTTATAAATGTGACTCGCCGCATATATAACTTGCCGCATTTTTGCCAATTTTTTGTTGACTTTCAATTTTCCGAAATGAGAGTTGCCGCAAATGCGACTGGCCGCACTTTTGCAATTACATTGAAGGTCATTATAAAATAAGTAATCATTGCAATGATTTAAGTTACAATATGCATAACACAGTGTTAAAACAAAACTCAACATAATTTTCACGAGATATAGTAGGCATTATAGGTCTAGTGGGACAGGAAAAGTATAGTAGGGGAAGTTTGTCACTGCGCACGGAATTGAACGAACTTACAATATATTAATCTAACAATCTATTGTGAAAAAGGTGTATGTTTGAAAAGTCAGTTGAATAAAATAATTGCTTATGTTAATTCTCTCTCTCTCTTATTACGACTTTAATTCTTTTCTCGAAGTCTTTGAGAACGATATCAGACGTTAAGTGTGCAACGGAGACTGCTGTCCGAAAATCGTAGTTCCAGAAAATCTGGCCCTTTTCGTTTTGTACAATTGATTCTGTATGGCAGGGCAGGGTCGCGGCCAACACCGTAAGAGCGACACAGATGGTAATAAAGCATTCTTAGAACCGCATTGTGTCTGTAGAGATACGCCGTTTCCGAGTGAGTGAGACATCCGGGTGGAATGTGCTCTAGGTACTCAGCGTTTTCATGACTCGCTTTGCACCTATCGCTGGGAACTTGTTGACGTAAAATGCGGTCGTGCTATACTAGGGTGAAAATGACACCGTCCTGGCATGCGAAAATGAAACCCTCTGTACCTGAATTAAGTCCTGATGTTGTGAGGAAAGCAAAAGTTTTCTCCTTCGACAAGGACTGATTCTTCACTTCGACTTTTAGAAGTGAAGAATTTAGATGGAGTAATGCACTTTCCTCACTTCTGATGTTAAAATCCAAGCCAACCTCCGCCGCCTGCTCTGCGGCTTTGTAGTGGAACGCACCTTTTCCAATCATCTTGTGTTTCTTGATATTACACGTGGCGATATCAAGAGCCTGCAGCTCGTTCTTCGTCCATTAAATCACTCCAAACGAGTAGTGTAGATCCGGGATAGCAAGAATGTTAGTTAGTTCAACGCCGCGCGGACAGATTTGGAGACCAAATCTGTCTCTATCTGCTTCGGATAGACACCTTCACTGATCTAACGTCCTGAAAGCAGCTTTGAGGCACGCCCAGATGAGTATAGGTCTCCCCAGTGTCAAGATGTCTAATACCACTTATGTACACAAGCTCAGGGACCCCGTGAACGCCAGCGATCCGTCCTAGCTTCCGATTAGTCTTGGCACATTTGTCGCCGCAGAGTTACCCAGGAGAATTGCGTAGTGCGAGAGATAGTGGCAGAAGCGTGATGCAAACGAGAAGAGGGCTCGCGGTGTCACCCTGAAAGACGCCCCTCTGGCAGGTGACGCTTTTCTTTGTCACACGAGAATTTGCAGATAAGATAGTAAATCTAGTTTTCCTAAGGGGCATCAATCTCTCATAGTTACCGTTTAAGAAACCCCACGCAGGTTCCGTTCAGCTTTCAGCACCCAAGCCTTTGCTTGGGGCTTATTCCTTCAGGATCATCCCTGGACAATTGTCTGCGACTGCGTAATAATGATTGTAACCATATTCAGCAGAATCCTTGGGAATCGAACCGATGGGCCTATGCCAAAGCCACCGAAAGCGTACTCGGGTTGCGAATAGAGAGTCCCAGTACTAAGGGTTTCTGCTGAATATGGTTACAATAATCAATAATCAGCCACGCACAATTGTCCAGCGATGATCCCGAAGGAATAACCCCTAAGCGGAGGCGTAAAAACCGTGCCGAAAGCTGAATGGCACCTGGGTGAGGTGTTTCTAACGATGACACTTTGATACCGGGCGAACTCTCGGAGTATGCAGCCTTATCCTTGCAGGCGAGGCTCTACAAGGATGGACTAATCAGTCAGTGCGATTGACTCAGGGATGACCAGCTGTAGTGCTATGATACCAGTATCGCCCCGGAACGAAAAGGTGACATGGCCCGACTGCATACTCTGTGGTGCGAGAATCACCCAAAAATCTAGCACTTTTCGCATAAACCTCTGCCAAACCGTGCCGAGGAACTCTGGAAAATGCGTTATACAAGCGGAGCGCCTACTCAACCGCAGCCAGAACAAGCCGGTAACAGAGAAAGAGAGGCGACACTGAAACAAACCGCGAGCAGGCATCCAATAGAGGAAGAGGGATGCTTCAGGACCCGGAGAAACATCAACATTCAGGTTTTTCTCAAGCGCAAAGATCTGACTGAGCTGGATGACGAGCTTCGTGGAGATTTTCCGAAGAATCCGACCTCTGGACTATCAATTGTAGTGTGTATAATGCAGCGAGAGCTTTGGCAGATGCAAACCGTATAACAAAACGAACGGTTGATCATACGACCAAAAGACGAATGCATCAACTCAGCACAAAGATAGGCTGGGCATCTGGCAGGACTTTCACTGCCAAGGTTCGACAGTTCGCGCGCGAACTGCGGATCCGTCATCACGCACTCAACCATTCAAAGTTACTGACCATCAGGCAACATATTGTTGACAGAATACGAGTACTATCTAACGCTAGGAGAAGTCTAGAGCGGAGATAAAGGTGTGTCAGAAGAAATCAACAGTTTTTGTCGAGGAATTTCGGAGAAAAGTCTACGAAGTCCAGCATCCAGTGTAAGAAAACTCAAAGAATATAAATAGCTTCAAGGATCTGTACAGTACCGTCAGAACTTCTGAGGAGGAATGCCCAACAATCACTACCGCGGAGGTGAAAAATGTATTAAGAGGCATTAAAAACTATTCCGCTCCGGGACCAGATGGTATCAAGACCTTCTGGTGGAAGAAGTTTCCTTCAAGTCACCAGCATCTAGCCCGCATTTCCCCTTATATCTAAAGTCGGAAGGGGCTATTCAGGAGTGGCTCGTGGAAGGGCGCACAGTGGTCCTGCCGAAGACGGGCGACTTAGCTGACCCTATGAATTATATGCCAATAACTGGTCTAAGTACACTGTATAAGATCTTCACAGCTATTCTACATGATAAGATTGTTCGGACAATTGGACGTGTGTGGCGAGAGATGTACGAACAACGCGGCTCAAAGAAAGGCATAACAGGATGTCGGGAGAACCTTCTCGTCGATAGATGAGTCTCCAAAGACGCAGTATTCTATTAGCGTTACCTATCGATGGCCTGGATTTATTACCGGAAAGCTTTCGATTCAACCTCCCATAGACTTATCATCTGTCTGTTGGAAAGCTTAAAGGTTCATCCACACATCATCAGGTGCATAGAAAGATTAATGCCGCTTTGGAAAACCAGATTTACTATCTCATCTAGAAAACAGCGTGTGATCACTAACAGTGTTACCTTTCAGAGAGGTGTATTTCAGGGCGACAACAAGAGCCCTCTCCTCTTTCGCCTCACATTATTGCGACTATCTCTTGCACTTTGCCATTCCGAAGGGTGCCTCTGCGGCAAACCTGGAAATCGAAAGCATAAGCTCACTTATGTATTTTATATGGATGATCTTAAGATATATGCTAAAAATAAAAAAACTACATCTAGCTCTAGACATTGTCAAAGAGTACATTCAAGAGATGGGAATGAAGTTCGGGTTAGAGAAATGCGCCAAGGTTTATTTGAATAAAGGAAAACTTAATGGCATCCCCGAAGACCCTGAGCTCGTCGATAGAAGCGCTATACGACACATTGACCCTGGAGAGACCTATACATACCTGGGCGTGCCACAGAGCTGCATTCAGGACGTGAAATCTATAAAGGATACCCTCCCATGCAGATAGAGACGTCTCATTTGACGGATATGGTCTTCTGAACTGTCGGCAAGAAACAAAGTATCTGCGACGAACATGCTTCCCGTCCCTGTAGTACTCTATTTATTTGAAGTGTTTCCATGCACGAAGGACGAGCTCAGATCCCTCGATATCGGGTTCTGAAAGGTGATGCACATAAACAAAAGCATGCACCTTAAGTCTTCTTTTCCGCGAATTCACATCTCACTCAGTCAAGGTTGTCGCGGAATACTGAATCCTGAAAGTCTTCACAACAGGATTATTATAAGTACAGCTCATATAGTCGCAAATGGACAGGACCCTCTTCTTAATATGGTCAGGAAACACGAAGATGTAAGCAAACGGGCGTTTCTGTACAAAGCAGCGGAGGAAGCTGCCGAAACACCAGGCCTTGACTTCAATATCACGGGGGAGCAAAATTCATCAAATTTTATCCATCTCCAGTACTCACTTCTGAAGGCCCGGATTAAGAAAGCTTAGGAGAAAGACTTCCATAAACAGCTCCTCGACAAAAGGATGCAGGGCATCTTCCACAGAAATGTAGAGGATCAGTCGATGTCGTATGAGCTAACGTTTGCTTTCCTTTAATCGCCCGGGATTGAATTCGGACACGGAGGGTTTCATTTTGGCATGTGCAGACGGTGTTATTTCCACTCTAGCATACCGTCGCCACATTTTGAGCCAAGACATTCCCTATGATGGCTGCAGAGCGTGTCATTCACACCCCGAGTATCTAGGACACATACTATCCAGTTGTTCAACTCATGCGGAACGACCTACATCCAAGGGCACAATGCGGCACTAAGATTGCTTTATAACCATCTCTGTCACTCTTAGGGAATTAGCCCAAAGAGCGCTCCGCTAAACGCTCTTAGGGAAATTGAGTGAATTGTCGAATATGAGAAGTGCCGCATATACTGGAACTTCATATTCTCGACAATTGTTTCTGTGGCGCACTCGAGACCTGACATAGTCCTTCTTGACTTCGAGAAACGAACCATGTTCGTTATCGAATTTTCAGCACCAGCTGACAAAAACGTCATAACCAAGAAGAAAGAAAAGAAAGAGAGGTATACAGACCTTATAAGGGAGTTACGAGGGTTATACCTGGAATATTCTGTTAGGCTAATTGTCTTGAACATCAGCGCTCTTAGAGGCGCCAATGTTGCACTGGCTAATAGCCTGAAAAACATCCCTGCGTGTAAAGAAAATGCTGAGAGACTTGCAAGGAAAATGCAGAAGGCGGTCGATCTTGTGTCGCACCGTGTCCCAAGGGTGCACGGGACTTTTACCGGATCATCGTATTCAATTGGTCGGAGACTGTAACCACTGCCGCACGGTGGTGACACGTGGTTGCAGCTGAAATGTTACTTCAATTTCGCTGGGAGCGGGTGCAGTTCTTCAGATTAGCCACCGAACGCGTCCTCGGCTTGCGGATAGAGGGACCCTGTACCAAGGGTTTCTGCTGAATAGGGTTACAACAATTAATAAGCAGTCGCGGACAATAGTCCAGGGATTTTCCCGAAGGAATAACCCCTAAGCGGAGGCGTATCAAACCGTGCCGAAAGCTGAATGGCACCTGGGTGAGGTAACTTAAACGGTAACTCTGGGATACCGGGCGACCTCTCAGAGTATGCAGCCTTATCCTTGCATGCGGAGCTCTAAAAGGATGGAAGAACCCTTTCCCTAGCTGCTCGTGGGAACAACAATGACAACAACAAACATAGTTGTAGTAAGTGCGGTTCAAAACAATCGAACGCGCAGGGCTCCCGACAGTGGGTCGGACAACAATGCCGACTATCCTATAGTTGGGGGAGGCAATCAAGACGAGGTCAATGCGATTGACCGGCAGAATCTCGTTACTTTTAAGTGGACGGATCGACTCAGGATGACTTACTAGACGGCTACGATGCCAGCATTATCCCTGTTCACCGAGGCTTAATGGCGCGGATGCATACTCTGTGGTGCAAAAAATACCCAGAGCTTCAGCACGTTTCGATTCGATCGTTGCGAAATCAACGTGCCTACCTCTGGAAAATGGATATGTACTGGAAATGGAAGCCTCCCTTCATGGAGAAAGCTCGCAAAAGTCCGAACTCTGGACCATCAATTGCTCAGTTTATGGTGATGCGACAGCTTTGGCTGATTCAAATCGAAGGCTCAAACTGACGATGGATCAAAAGACCAAAAGACGCTTGCATCAACTGAACAAGAAGATTGGATGGGCAAGACAGAATGCGTCCCGTGTTCAATGTGTGATTGACTACATAACATCTGGTAGACCGTTCACGGAAAGAGTTCGAAGGATCCCCCAAGAACTGAGGATCTTGAATCACACACTAAACAAGTCAAAGCTGCTGACAATCAAGCAGCATATTGTTGACAAAATATGGCTGTTCTCTGACGCAAGGAGGAGAATGCGGAAGAGGGAGAGAAGGATCAGGGAAAATCAAAAGTTTCTCGCTGACACATCTCGACCGTATCAGTGTACAACCTGCTTCTGTCAAAAATCCACCAAAGCCCAACGAGGTAGAGACTTTTTGGAGAGAGGTATTCAAGATCCCGAAAACACTAAAGTTGAAAGAAGATACTGACAATATCATCCGCTTCAAGGAATTTTTGCGACAACCTCATAAAATCTGAGGAGGAATGTCCATGAATCGCTGTCAAAGGGGTGAAAAAAGTTCTTAGAGGCACGAAGAACTTTTCCGGTGCTGGACCAGATTGTATTAAGAACTTCTGGTGGAAGAAGTTTACTTCTACACACCAAAATTTGGCCCGCATAGTCACCTCATATTTAAAGTCGGAGACGCCCAATCCGCAGTGACTGGTGTTAGGACGCTATATACCCCTACCTTAAAAAGGCAACTTGTCCAACCCAGAGAATTACAGGCCAATAACTTGTTTGAACACACTGTATAAGATCTTTACAGCTGTCCTAAACAACAGGATTGTTCGTCGAATTGAGCCTATGTCGCGTGAGATGAGCGAACAACGGGGCCCGGAAAAAGATCTAGCATGCTGTCGGGAGTACCTGCTAATTGACAGGTGTGCCTGTAAAGACGCTGCAGTCCATAAACGCGACCCGTCAATTACCTGGATTGATTACCGGAAAGTTTTCGATACAACCTTTCATGGACTTATCATCTGTCTGTTGGAAAGCTTGAAGGTGCATCCACACCTAGTGAAATGCATAGAGAGATTGATGCCTCTTTGGAAAACTAGATTAACTATCTTATCTGCAAATTATCGTGTGACAACAAACAACGTCACCTTCCAGAGGGGCGTCTTTCAGAGCGGTACCATGAGCCCTTTGCTTTTTTGCATCACACTTCTGCCTCTATCTCTCGCACTGCGAAATTCTTCTGGTTACCTCTGTGGCGACACTAACCAGCGCGAGTATAAGGTCACTCATGTATTTTATATGGATGACCTGAAGCTCTATGCCTCTGGTAAAGGCAAACTTCAAACTGCCATAAATATCGTCAAGAAGTACACAGGAGAGATTGGTATGGACTTTGGATTGGATAAATGTGCCAAAATTTATCTGAAAAACGGAAAGATTGTTGGTGTTCCCGAGGACCCTGAGCTTGTGGATATCAGTGTTGTTAGAAATCTTAATACTGCAGAGACTCATATCAACCTGGGCGTGCCTCAAAGCCGCACTCAGGACGTAACATCAGTAAAGGAGTCCCTCCGAAGCAGGTACAAGCATCTTCTTCGACAGATTTGGTCTTCCAATCTGTCACCGTTGAACAAGATATCTGCGACTACGATGCTTGCCGTCCCGGTTCTACTCTACTCGTTTGGGGTGGTTCAATGGACGAAGAACGAACCTAAGGCCCTTGATGTCGCCACACGTAAGATCATGCATATGCATAAAAGCTTGCATATCAATTCGTCAGTTCCGCGATTATACATTTCACGCCGTCAAGACGGACGCGGACTTCTGAATCTCCAGTCTTTTTATAACCGAATTCTTCTAAGTACAGCTTATATTGTAGCCGATGGCAGAGATCCTCTCCTAAAAATAGTCAGGAAGCACGAGATGATTGGTGAAGGAGCGTTACTTTACAAAGCCGCGGAGCAAGTGGCCGAGACCCTTGGCCTAAATTTTAAAATCAGAAGTGAGAAAAGTGCATTACTCCATCTAGATGCTTCACTTCTGAAAGCCGAAGTAAAGAAAGCATAATTTTAAAAACTCCATCAAGAGCTACTCGGCAAGAAAATGCACGGAAATTTTCACAGGAATGTAGAAAAAAAATCCTTGTCGAAGGAGCAAACTTTTGCTTTCTTCAGATCATCAGGGCTTAATTCAGGTACAGACGGTCTTATTTTCGCATGCCAGGACGGTGTCATTTCCACCTTAGCATACCGTAACCGCATTTCATGTCAAGAAGTTCCCAACAATAGGTGCAGAGCATGTCATGCACACGCTGAGTACCTGGAACACATACTATCGGGGTGTCCCACCCACGTAGGAACGACGTACATCTACAGACATAACGCGGCCCTAAGAGTGCTTTATTAGTTTCGTATCTTTTGAAAAATAATTCTTAGCAATTATACTTCAAAACAAAATTTTCTTTTAATGTCGTATTAGTTTCGTAACTAATGGAAATATTATCTCCCCACTCCCTCCCACTACCGTTTTCTTTAGGTACTTATATACCTACTTAGTTATCCTCAAAACGGCAACAGTTTAATCTAGTTCTTGACGTGGTCGTGGTAGTTTGGAAGATTTTTGAATAGAAGTTCTTGATCTAATGTTGGAAGCATTTTAAAAGTAAATTTTTAATGTTGTGGTTGGAGTTTCAGGGTTTTGTTAAAATAAATTGTATTAACAATTAAAATGTTGGATAAACTTCCGAAAAGGGTGGACCTCCGATTTTCTTCGGGCTCCGTATACTTATGTATTTAAACGCGCTGATTATGAATATGATACTGAAAATCAGCGCAAATTTCATTTTCATGGTGATAACCATAAAAAAACCCATAAAAATCATGTTTTTTTTTGCATTTATCTCAGTAATTATTTAAAATTAAAAAAATTAATCAAATGAAAGTTGTAGAACTCCTCGAAATACACACTTTATATCGTTAGCATTTTTTTATATGAGTGATAATTTCCGAGAAAATCAGTATTAAATCGATTTACATGTTAAAAATTAATAAAATACATAAGTCCATACATCCATTAGTTTCGGCCTAATACTTACGTATTTCAACGAGCTGATTATGAATATGATAGTGAAAATTGGCGCAAATTTTATTTTCATGGTGAAATCATCAAAAAACCATAAAAATAATGTTTTTTTGGGTTTAGCTCAGCTAATATGCAAAATTCAAAAAAATGTATCAAACAAAACTTGTAGTTCTCATTGAAATACACATTTTATGTTTGAAGTATTTTTTTATAAGAATGATAGTTTCCCAGAAAATCAGTAGTAAATCGATTTTCATGTTAAAAAGCCATAAAAATCATGGTTTTTTGAATCACAGGGGTGCCTACCCGCCCCCCACGCTGCGTTGGAAATGGGGTAGGGGTACGATCTTACACTATTTTTGTAAACATTCACAGGGGTGCCTTTTCGCCCCCCATGAAGCGCTGGAAAAGGGGTAGGGGTACGATCTTATAATATTTTTGTAAAAAGTCACAGGGGTGCCTTCCCGCCCCCACGAAGCGCTGGAAAAGGTGTAGGGGTGCGATCTTTATAACATTTCGGTGATTAATCACCGGGATGTGGTTAAGAGTGTGAGTAGGCACCCAGCCAAAACTAATGGATGTATGCATTTATATATTTTATGTATTTTTTAACATGAAAATCGATTAACTACTGATTTTATTGCAAACTATTATTCCAATAAAAAATTCTTGCAACAAAAATTGCGTATTTCGATAAGATCTACAACTTTTGTTTGAAATATTTTTTTGAATTTTGGATATTAGCTGAGATAAGCCCAAAAAAACCTTTATTTTTATGGTTTTTTTTATGATCTTTTAACATGAAAATCAATTTACTACTGATTTTCTCTGGAATTATCACTCGTATAAAAAAATGCTCAAAACATAAAATATGTATTTTGAGGAGATATACAACTTTTAGTGAAAACATTTTTTTGAATTTTGAATAATTACTGAGATAAATGCAAAAAACCATGATTTTTATGGGTTTTTTTTATGGTTTTCACCATGAAAATCGAATTGCGCCAATTTTCACTATCATATTCGTAATTAGCGCATAAAAATACATAAGTATACGCAGCCAGAAGAAAATCGGAGGTCCACCCTTTTCGGAAGTTCACCCAAAATGTTCAATAATTCAAATCTTAAATTACTTTTTAAACAATGGTAAGGTTTAGTGAAAAATAAAAAATCTGTCTTTCATTGAAATAGCCAAATTAAACACTTGTTCTTAAAATTATTAATAATAATCATGTTTGCTAATTATTAGGAGTTTCTAGACACAGACTATAATTTTTTTTAATAAATGAAAGCAATTCTAGTTTTAAAAAAATGCCCACAGTAAACAACATAGTTAATTGTTTGTTTATACAAATTAACTTCAACATTAAGTAAATTATTTATGATCTCTAAGTATATCTAAATCTTAGCATCGTCTAAACAGCGATTTTCGATCTCAATATATTAATATTTCAAATGTCAATAACGAATTTTATAAACGAAACACCTATTACTGGCTCTTTCTTATTGAAAATTTTTTTTTTTAATATAACAGTTTATCTTTTATGAAAGTAAGCATTTTAAACGTATATTGTATCATTTTTCATCAAATAAATCAACAATAAACAATTATTGTTATTAATAGTATAATTATTACAAATAATAGACTGGTGTCTTGTATGGAATATATAGTCTGTAAATTCGCTTTAAATAATCGGCTTTTCCTGAAAAGCCTTGAATTAGGAAATTATTTACACTAAAGAGAAATAAAAATATTGAAAATGAATTATTTATGTTTTCTAAGTACATCTACGTTAAATATGATACATATCGAGTTTCCTTATTTATTTTTTAGAGAAAAAAACTTGCGTTGAATAAATAATTATATTGAAACAAAAATAGATAAATATACTCAATAAGCTTTCTTAAAAATTTAATGCTGATCATTAAAAAAAAAAAACTTTCAAATCCGTTCACAATTGCGACCTGTAGACTATTTTGAATTGTAAATTCCCGAACCAGCCCACTGTGCAGCGGGAAAAGTAAACCCCAAAGGTTTTATTTTTACTTCGGACTTTGCTTGACACCGCTCAGTCAATTCGCGGAGGGACCAGGCAGATTGCGGTGTGACGGCACATCGGACTTTGCCTGTAACATATAAAAAAAATTTTAAAACTCTATTTAAGGCCCACAATTTATAATGTAGAATAAAACCTTGGAATCTATTGCGGTGGGATCTTTTTGTAGTGTTCCTAACTATTGCTGTATAAAAGTAAGTGAAATCTAAATAAATTAACAAGATGGAAAGACCTCTTCAAATTTGACGCTCAACATAACCTAAAAATAACGGGAAGATGTTCGGATCGGTGTGTGCGGTACAGTGGCCTGTGTTGTGTCGGCTGTGAAAATGTTCTGGATATGGACTTATCACATGAAGTATCAGCTGAACAATAATTAGAAATAATGTATTAGTTGTGTTGTACAGCGCCATACTAGACTTGCTTGGCAAGCTGATCCATGTGACGTCACGCCAGACGGCTCCTATCGGCTGTGGCTTAGCGCTCAGATGAACCATATACACAGCTACTTGCGAGTGTATAAACTCAAAAGTGATCCTTCAGAATATATGGATAACAATCAAATAAAATTGTTAAGTATGTCAGGTAAAATCTGCCGTGAGTGTAATGGCGAGTGTTGATGCCTAGGATGAAGGCCAGTATGTTTTCAACAAGCAACTCGAGTCCGAAAAAAGTACGCAACATTTAAAGTTTCCGAAATCATGTTTTTTTTTTAAATTGCGACCAAGATATGAATCTGCGGGAAAAAGTTTAATTCTAAATAAAATATATTAAAAAGATGTACAATTTAATTAGTCGAACTTCGAGATCGGTTAATTTGTTTGCTTAAAAAAAAAATCAAACTCGTAAAGTATTTCAGCTTAAAGTAGTAAATACTTTGGTTGAAATCTGTTTGTTGTTCACAGATTGTCTTTTTTTCAGGTGCTGTACTTTTGAAAAAAGTGTTTAAAAGTAATGAAAGTGCATAATTTTAATCCCCAATATCTGCTGACCTAAAGCAGTACTCAGATTTTTTCTGATTGAAGTTTCTCAAAAACGGCTGACAGCAGGAAAAGGCGTTTTTTTCTTATAAACAAATAAAATAACTTCCTTGCATTTAGTCTTGCAAAATTGCTGTTTTATTCTATGATCAGTCATGAGTTCTGAATGAAGAAACGAAAATGAAAATAGATCCACGATGATTAGGAAAAGAGACAATTTTTTTTTGTAACCATTACTGCAGGTGCAATTTTGAAGTAGTAGTAGGATACAATATTCATTTTTCATCTCCCGTTACAATACGATGGAGAAATGGATACTTATGAGGCACTCATTTCCCAAGTTTTGACACTTATCCAATAGCGTACAGATGACGATAAACAGTCCCGTGAGATGAATTTAATTTTTCTGCAATCTCGTCTATAATCAGTTGTGGTTCCGCTTCAACCAAACTCTTTACGAGGGGCTACTCACTGAGAAACCTCAGATTGGTGGGCGGGAAATCTTAAGAGAACTCTTGGAGGAACTCATGGAAATCTTTCAGCAATCTAGCTTTCATGTAGAAATATTGAAAACATGTGGCTAAGTGTGAACAGAGATGAGCTGGTGAGGATGATTCCGAGACACACACTAGGCGTGGGACGAACACTCGACTGAATCTGAAAGCCGCCGAGTTTAGCCACATCTGTATTTCTCGAGGAGAATCGCACGTTAATAATGATCGTGAACCGGGTCGGAAATCTCGGAACTCCCGTCAATCTCAACGAAATCTTTTAAATCTGTATAAGAATTCGATACCGATTGCTGTATTCACAGTTTTAAGATTTCCAGATTACGCAGTGAATAGCCCCTTGACTCTTTAGCGATTCATCACCGCATTGAACTGGCCGATCAGAACAAGGCAAGTCCTCCACATTGTCTGCACGTTTTTTTAATCTTACAATCCACGTTTGCGCTGTTCTTATACTAATAAATTTTTCACCATGAACCATATTCAATTTTTCTACGGCTTTGGTAGCATTTTTCCCAATTTTAAAGAAAAAGTACAGAGCATGTCTGTTGTACTCGTCGGAATTTTCCACCACTAGAAATACTTCGAACCCTCTACTCTCCACCAAAGTTGCGTACAGACCGAGCAATATTTAAATTTATAGAATATTGCGCAATAGATGAGTCACTTACTCGACGTTGAAAAATACGCACGAACTTATGGACTGACCATTCGTATGGTATAAGTACACGGTACTTGTACCAGTGAAGCTCATGAAAAATACTTTACTACGCATCCCAAATTTCGGGATGACCAGACAATTCGATTAGTATAAAGAAGTGCTACACCACTTTAGCTCCACTATATAGACACGGCCTAAAATAAAATAGAATCTAAAATATACTCAATTGTACATATCCATGCTTCATAAAAGGAGTTTATAGTTTCTGCTAACAAGCTGGTATAGTACGCATTAAAACCTTATGGTTTCACAAGTTAGTAGACGGCGAGAGTAGACTGTATTCCTCAGTTTACCCAGTAAAGTATAATCGTATAATCTAATGATTCTTATATTTTTCAAGCAACATACATCTTTCTTTCAACATTTCTCTTTAACTGAAATTCCTTCGCTTCAAATAACTTAATGGAGATAAACATGATTCATCTGTCAAAATAACAAGTAAAATTTATATTCAGTATACACTTTACAGTGCAGAAGTATTTTAGGCAGCAACAAAAATACGTCGACCGAATTATGTTGCAGGATATATCATGGAACTATAAAATTAATACACGGAAACACATTTTTACTCAAATTCAAAAACTACTTGACGCCTTCGTTCCTATATTAAGTACAATGTATGGTCGACAAAAGATTCTGCGACTTGAATTAAGAATACAATGCAACTTTTCTTAGCGTATTTTATTTAATTTCTCAAATTTTCAACTCAACATCTATCTTCGTGTGGACGTGAGTAGTTCAAAAGGAAATACAAAATAAATTACATGAGTAAAATTGTAATGCAAAAGGGCTGGAAAACAGTGAATAGTTCAAAAAAATCAAATACCCCCTCCATTTAATATGAGTCGATTTGATGAAGGCGCCGTATATGGGTTTTCTGTTGGACAGCATCATTTCTGGGAACATTGAGATCAAAACGACAGAAAATCTGATTTTGGTAATTAGTGAGAAATACTAAAGCATATAGTCGATGTGCTGGAGAATCCAAATTTTTTTCTGGTGAATCACCCCCTAATATTCTCTCATTTATAATAAAAAATTAATAGTACAATTTTTCCGACTTTAAAGGGACTTTAAAGGGATTTTGAATCGTAATACAGGTCTTTTAAGCGACTAAACCGATTTACTTAATTTTGACGTCATTTTTTATTCAGTTTTTTTTTTTGACAAGGTTGTTCTTGAATGTCTTGAAAGGAAGTGGCAGAAAAAAGCCTTTAATTAAGGTTGTAGAATTACATTTTGCTTCCTCCCTTCTTTTTAAATTCGTTCAAAAGTTTTTACTTGACCAGATCCAAAATACCATTACGTGTCTGCTAACAATTCGCCAAAACTTTTTATCAGATTTGTACACTCTCAACCTCTACACAAAGAAATTCCTTTTATACGTATACGTCAATGAATGCTAAACACAAGTAAAGGAGGAACAAACACAGACTTCAAATGAACATATTCTGTTCAAATTTTAAAAATTGTGAGGTATTGCCGATTAAGACATGCTCGCCAAATTTTGTCAAGTTTCAGAGTCTGGTTTAGAAGAAAAAAATCCAAATTAACATGTAATCTTATGGAGATAAAGTGAATCACATGTGATTATATTAAAATTCTGCTTAAATCTGATGCAATAAATAATCAAAATTGAATAAAATTGAAAAGGCATAAAGGTTGTACATATGAAAATATACGTTTCTTTATTGTTAATTTATATCAATTTTTATTTTTTAAAAGTCATATTAGTTCACTCTGAATAAAAAATATGAATTTTTCGATTACGTATTTTAGTTTCTTAGGTTGGTGTGTACTAACTGAAGAAAGTTTATCTCAGAAATATCAGTGTTTCGAACCCAAATTAAATCCTTATCCCAATCCATATCTCAACCCCATATTCAATCCGAATGGATCCGAGGCTGATTTATCAATCCTTCTCCATTCATGAATCAGCACCAACTTTAATCCGAACCCATATCGAATATATTTTTCAATCCGTGCCTCCAATCCTTTTGAATGTGTGGAACTTCATGAATTCAACCAGAATTAATTCAACTGATTCCGACATCAGTCCGAATGAATAAGTGTGAATCCGAATGAATCACACACGAATCGGAAACAAGTTTTCACTTCTTCTCAATGCGATGCCTAATCAGAATGGATCCAAGAATCATTGCAAGCAAGTTGTAACCTTTTCAATGTTCATAAGTACGTGCGCTCAATCCGAGTTATTCGAAAACCAATCCGAACCCACAAGTAAGTCCTTTTCAATCGGTGCATCAACATACACTCGAATCCTAATACATTTTTTAATCCTTTTCAATCTGTGGCCCAATCCGATGAATCCGAGGCTCATTCATAAAGTCTTTTCAATTCGTCACAATTCTGGCACGAAGTTCAACTGGAATCCGATACAATCCAAATCAATCCAAACTCACCATTTAATTATGTTGAATCCGAATAAATATTTTGCATCCTATGAAATCTTCAAAATATTGACTATTTTCAAGTATCTTTCAGCGTTTTCCGTTGTTATTAAATTAGTTCCTGGTGGCCCAGGACTACCCCTTGTATTAAAACCTAAAAATTTCGTTCGTTTCGCGTATCTCACCGGTTTCGAGATAATTCAACTTTTTTTTTAAATAATTTGAAAAATACTTTTACTGGGTTTATTCATGGTGGCCGAGGACCATCACCATCTTCGTAACCCCGACATTTTTTAAGTTTTCGCGTATATCATCGTTTTCGAGGTAACCTAACATTTTTAATTTAAAAAAACTTGTCTACTGGGCTCCACTTTACTATGTTAGTTTTCCGGGAAACAAGAAACCATTGAATTAAAATTATTTGAATCAGACAATTTAAGAATGCAAATTCATGCGAATTTTAATCATTTCAATCGGCAACCATGCAGCTACCACCAATTCAGGAAAATCGCGTTTAATTATTTTGCAGTTTTTTTAATCGGAACTATATTGTCTGAAAGATAAGAAACTCAGCCGGTAATTGTCGTTCCAATGGCTCCGATTACAAACAAAAGAAAAATAATTCAACGAAATTTTCCTGAATCGACGGTGGCTATATGGTGACTGATTGAAATGATTAAATCTATGAGTACGATTAAAACTTTCTCAAATCGATACACCGCAATTCGCGTGAATCGGCATTCTTGAATTCTCCGGTTCAAATATTTTCCATTCAATCGATTCTTTTTCCTGGGTCGGGGTGGCCGAGGATCATCCCCCTTTATAAAACCGTGTAAATCTGGTCAGTTTTTGCGTATCACAAAGAAATTGACCTAATTTATAAATAACGTGACCTAAACAAACATACTTGTATTCTTAATTTTTAACTAATATTATATTAATTCATTATAATAATTAAGCCTACTCGATTTATCGAGCTGTCGAATCTTTCTTTTACATTATCGACTTATCGAATCTTGCCGTTGCAGCTGATTAGCTGATTTAGGGTCTAGGCATGGCGTTAGCCGAAATGCATGTCCATTGTATAATAGGATTTTATAAAGAGGTTGATGACTTTTTGAAAGACTTCCAAACTATGTCATAATTTTAGATCGGTCTATATGGGTTAGGGGCCATTCATTAATTACGTAAGCGCGATTTTTACCATTTTTGACCCCCCCCCCCC
>CAKNWW010335922.1:0-12259 GCA_932074435.1 Andricus kollari | reverse complement strand
AAAAAATGAATTTTCTAAGAAAGTAGTTCCACTTTCAACTAAGTAATTGAATTTTTAAACAAAAATATGAATTTTCAACGCAAAATGTTATAGTTTATAAAAAAAGGACGAATTTTCAACAAAATAGTTGAATCATCAACCAAAATAGATTCAATTTCAACCAAACGGTTGTATTTTTAAACACAAAAGATTACATTTCTATGATGAGAGATAATTTTTTAAACCAAAAAGACGAATTTTTAACAAAAGAGTTAAATTTTTAATTAAGAAACATTATTTAGTCAGGAGAGACAAAAAATTCACACTGTGTTGAATTTTCATGCCAAAAAGGCGAATTTTCCACAAACCAATTGAATTTTTATACCGAAAATGTGAATTTTCAACAAAAAAAGTTAATTTTCTACCAAACATTTATATTTTCATAAAAAATATGAATTTTCAAGTCAAAAAGACAAATTTTCTACAAATCAATTTCTACAATTTTTCAATTCGAAAGTATGGGTTTTTTTTTACTAAAATGATAAACTCTTGACAAAAAAAATGAATTCTTAACAAAGTAGTTCCACTTTTAACTAGGTAGTTGAATTCTTCACAAAAACTATGAATTCTCAACGAAAAATGTAATAGTTGATATTTCAACCAAGAAAACACAAATTTTCAACAAAATAGTTCAATCCTCAACCAAAATAAATTAATTTTCAACCAAACAGTTGTATTTTTAAACACGAAAGATTACATTTCTACGATGAGAGATAAGTTTTTAAACCAAAAAGCCGAATTTTTAACAAAAGAGTTAAATTGAAATTGAAATTTCATGCCGAAAAGACGAATTTTCTACAAACCAGTTGAATTTTCAAACCGAAAAATATGATTTTGCAACAAAAAAAGTTAATTTTCAACCGAATTGTTGAATTTTCAGCAAAATAGTAAAATCTTTAACCACAAAATGAATTCTCAACCAAAAAAATTATTTTAAAAAAAATATACGTTTGTAAGACGTACTTGTTACTAATATATTTTCTTTTCTAAATCTAATTTCGCTGAAGTTTCCTAAGTTTATAAAATATTAGTAAGATTTTTTAAAAGAGGTGGTGGTCTAAAGCAAATTTGAAATTAGATCATTTCAGAAAAACGCCTTACGTAAATTGTGTATGACCCCTAAACTTTAACATCAGTTTATCAAAAATTCCGTGACACTTTCAGGTTTTCCCTAGCCTGTAACAACCCTGATAAATATATTTATAGAATATTTTGCAGGAATTTTTTGAAAAAAAGGCACGACACATTTTGATGTATACTTATGTTTATTACGAACGTACCTTTTTCTTTCAGACGATTTACATAATAAGTTATGAGTAAACGAGCGTTAAGTCTTATCCAGAACAACCGTTACCTTTTTTTTAGCTTTACAACGTTGTGATTTAGGTATTGCTACACAGAGACTCAGAGCGTTATGGATAACATTAACACTGGACAGCTTTACTCAAATATATAATATACTTTCTATTAACCTTCTTCTCGTTAATTGATATTCTTTCGTTATATTACCAAATACAAAAAACATAGGTGATACAATAATGTTATAATACAAGCGTGTCTTCCTATTGATCTTGCCCGACACGTTATTGTAACACCTCGAATACTTAGCAATAGAGCTCTTACAATAATTCTAAACTATACGTAGAAATATAATTATTTAAAATTAAAATTACCTCTATAGATTTATTACAGTGAACAATAAAGTGCGAAATGAAACGTTTTTCCCCTCTCGTCAAGGTTTCATCATCCCTCTCTCTATTTATCCATTTTTCTACTAACCATTCGAGAAACTTTTTTCGATTATCATTAAAACAGTTGACGCTTTCTCTGACTCCTTTCTCATCTTTCATATAATAATAATAATAATAATAATAATAATAATAATAATAATAATCGGTAATAAATATGTACACACGTAAAAATTTGTACACTTACAATTTCCCGCACGCTGCATATTTTGCCCATTATTGTATTCATTTAAACTTTATTATCAGCTTTTTAAATTACTTTATTAAATACCACTGTGCGGATTATCGAGGCGATTTGTCGAACCTAAAAAAAAGAAGGTTTTTATCCCTTTGGGAAAATCGAACTGATCATAGAAATAATTTTCCTATTATTCTACCATTGCACGCTTAAAAGGACGGTGAGAAACAGATTTTAACGATCTTAACCGTTTCTTTTCGTCAAGATTACACGCACTCTTTAACACACTGTTAAAAAAAACCTCACGAATTCGCATTTTATCAAGTCATGTTTGTCTCTAATAATTTAAGTTATAATTAAAAGTCCTTTCGTCGCATTCACGTTTTTTTGGGAAACGTATTCTAAAATCACAGCTTTTTAACAGTGTAACATTCATTCCTACCTCCACTTATAATCAGTCGTTGATTGGAAGATAAAGATTAATTAAATTTCTTAAATTTCGTTCCCTGAAATTCGCAATTAAAAACCTAACATCTAAAAACTAAGCTGTAAAAAACTTTCAAAAAGTTTTCGGGTTTGGCCACGTGACGGAAAGTCTCATAATAATTTGTTTGTCTAAATTCGTTACGGCAAGAGTCACCCGAAACGCGTGCACTGGCTAATTATTATTTTACAATATTACTTTATGGATTCTTCCATAATTAATCGAACTCCGATTCCCAAATTTCATTTGACGTACAAATCCTGAAGCTCGGTAATCCGCAAAGTGGAATATTGAATTAGCGCTGTTGTTCTCTAGAAGATTAAAATTCCTTACAACATTTCTCGGAAAAAAATGATTAAAATAAAATGATTGAAATCGCCCTGGTTAAAAAGCTAAGATGGACGCCGAATATAAATGCAGTTCGCCAATAGATAAAACTAGAAAAGAGAAATAGAAGCCTTTGCCATTTTTAAATGTAAAAACGAGCTTGTTTCATGTAATATCTATTTTTCTTTTAAATATCCATTTTTTAAATCAACGATGAGAGACCTCGCAGAGCAAACTATATTGGGACAACAGAATTCGGAATAAATACCTAATATTATAACAGAATTTTAAGTATTCTTCGTAATGTCACCTCTATATAGTTTGTAAGAAAATAAGATATTTTACTTAAAGTTTTTTATGTACACATATTACAAACGTTTTCGTCGTTAGTATAATAATTCGTTCTACTACACATTTCAGTTTCATTTTTTTTCAATATACACATTCTGGAGAGTTTCTTCCTGAATCTTGGTGCAAAATAATCGCGATGAAAATTTTGTTAATTAGAACAGACAAAAGCTCTCTATTTTAATAACTACTATAATTGTTTGAGACGATGGTCCTTTTAATATACTTTTTTTCCGATTCGAAAAAATTAGAGAAAACCCAACCTAAACATTGCATGAATAGTACTTCCCTTAACGTTATTTATTTACAAATGATTTTGTTCGAGTGAAATTATTATTTATTAGCGCTCTATTGTAGTGTGAAGTCGAAATCTCAATTTGGAACTTAGTTTTTAAAATGTCAATAGAAACTTTCGGAGGTGCACTTGACCATTTTCCCCCGGATAAACCAAGTTCCTTTCCAGAACGTCGCTTCTTTTTTTTACAATTCTTTGTCGGGTGGTTCAATCAGGGTGGAGCGAAGAAAACACTTTGAATTCGAGAAGTAAAAAAGATACGCTCAGCCTAAAATAGCTATCGAAATTTTCTCAACTTATTGTAAACGTACTATCATGCAGAATCGATTTCTTAGGTTGGAAAAGAAATTCTCAAGAGCCAAAAAGCAACATTACAAAATACAGAATTGTATAATTATATAAATTGTCTAGAAGCAATAATAACTCAAAAAATAGACAAATATTTTTTTGAATATCTGGAACAAAATAAAAATTTTACTCCTTGTAATGTCTTCAGCAAGCTTTATTTTTATTTTCTTTACACTAAGATACAAAAAAGGTAATTAGTACATACCAATTGAATATTTTCTATATATTTAACAACTTTTTAACTTGACAATTTTTAGTAATTTTTGAGAGACCAACCAACGATATAATTGTATTACTGTAAATAATATAATCTTCGACTTTTTCAAGCAAAGAAAAAAATCTATCAAAAAAGGGTGCTTAAAAAAGGAAAAGTGACTACAAAATAAGCTAAGAAACCTTTGTAACTTTGGAGATATTTTCAATAAACTTTCGTGGAACAACAGTTAAAAATATTTCAAAATATGCTGTGGAAACTTAAAAGACTTCTTTATAAAATTAAGTAGTATGAAAATTTGAAAAGAATTCGTTTGAATATAACCTCCAAGTGTTAAGAAAAAAAAGAAAAAAAGAAAACGATTTTTTCATTTTTTCCTCAAAACATAACTCGAAATTTCAAATTCAACATAATGTTTAAAAACACTGCCTGAAAAAGTGAGAATCAAACAAAAAACGTTTGACCAATTGTAAGTATCTAGTAAATAATCATTTTCCAAATTCTGTAAAAAAGTATACTAAAACTTCCCCTTTTGACATCAATACTTCTTTGAAAATATCTTCAAAAGTTACATAAAAACCAACACTCCTTCGCCTTCTTCCAATATCGAATTTCGTGGCAAAATTTAATCCAAAAATCAATTAATCTACCCATTTTCCAATCATTCATCTATTTTCTATCACTTATCCCCTTGTCCTCTTATCAAATATCCTCCCAAAAATTGTCTACTAAATATTCCAAAATCCCCCGAATCCAAAAACGGAAACTCTCTCTCTCTGCAAGTCTTATGTTTAAACTTTAAAGTGCACTCTTCCCCAAAACCGCGACACTAGCAACTCCGCAGAATTCTGTTCCGAATTTAATTTGATTAATCGCTCCACCCCAACGCCAGTGTTTATTACAAATTGATAATAATCACGTGCATATTAATCATCCAGAATCTGCATTCTTGCGCTCAGAGCGTCCGTCACCGGTATCGACGATTTTTGCACGAGAGACACTTTTAGATTACATACATCCTTTAAATAAGTACGCAAAAGTGTACTCACTTCAAGGTAATACACATATATACACGGCACTCACATCTGAAAATCAGGATCACTGTAATCGTCGCCACTATCGCTGCTGTCGGAGATTCTTCTTCGCTTCTTCTTTTTTTGTTTCCTGACCTCCTTCGTTTTTTGCTGACGTGGCTTCCTGGGCGTGGTGGCATGGTCCTTCAAATCAGGGTTCGCGCGTATCGTGATTTTCGGGACTCTCGGTGACTCACTCACCGAATTATTCGGATGATCCGTTGAATTATTGGTCGGAGCAACAGGCTCATGAATCGTCACAGTTCCTCCGGTGAATTTATTCGAGTCAGCGTTCACTCCATGAAGTGTAATCGTATCACGTTTCTCCCCATCAGCATCCTCGTCAGGATCATCAGGATCAAACTTCAACATCAGCTGCCTGAAGTCAAGATACTCCTTCAACAATTTCTTCTTTCCCTCCTCATCCAACTCCTCATTATTCTCACCCTCCTTCAGTTTCTGTAACGTCGCTTTGGGCTTGAACTGCAAGGTACTTTTCCTCGTCACTGCCTTTTCGTAGACCTTGGCAGACTCCGAGGGCGAGTACTGACCAATCTTCGCATCAGAGAATCCATAAAGGTCCTTCAAATGTTGCCTCAAATTCAAGAGAAGCAGGAAACCTTGACTCGCGGTAATCAGTTGCCTCAAAATCGACGTGTCTTCTGGCAACCTCACCATAAGAGCTTCTTCATCTTCCTCATCATCTTCCTCGTCTTCAAGGCTAGACAGCAACTGATCAGCTCTTGGCTGACCATCGGGGCCAATCATGAGCGTCTGCTCAGCCGGAAAATTGTGCAACCTAGAACCTTCTCTCGGCAGCAATCCTTCTCTAAAAGACTGCAGAACATTCGTCCCAGACAACGAAATAATAATGTCTATGTGGTGAATAATAAAAAGAGGCTCATCCTGGACTTGATATGAGAAGTAGGCTAAATTATCTGCCAAAAACAACATCTGGGAAAGACTCGTCTTCGCCGTTTCATCAAACTGCTTCAAAAAGGAAAGAACTATCGCTCTCCTCTGCTGCTTCGTGTTCCTCAAAATTGTATACAGGAATCCGTTCAATGCTGAGGGGTACTCGCCTTCCTTCGTCCTCATTCCTCGCACCGTTGTGTCGTTTTGCAAAATACTCTGGAGTCGGTAGCTTAATTTGATTCCGAACTGGGCTCTCATATGGATAAAACCTGGATACTTCTTCTCTATGTCTTGTAGTTGCTTGTCTGCACTGTGACTCACCATTTTCTCGCAGTCTGTGCTCATGCAGACTAAATAAGGAACAATCTGCACCGGGTGAACGAGACCTTGTGCAAGAATCAACTGTATGACCTTCAAAGCTGCGTGCCTCACTCCAACGTTCAAGTGGACGAAGGACTCGAGGATTTCCTTGAGGTAAAGTTGAATAACCGTGCTCGCCATTCCGGAAGACACATCAC
Source organism: Andricus kollari (assembly GCA_932074435.1). NCBI lineage: Eukaryota > Metazoa > Arthropoda > Insecta > Hymenoptera > Cynipidae > Andricus > Andricus kollari. The sequence continues at coordinate 5,772 of CAKNWW010335922.1, read as the reverse complement.
CCATTTCTTTGAGATTCTCCTGTTTCGAGAGCTTCGCCCACTCCTGGTCCTGTTTTATCATCCTCGTTTCTTCCTCCTGCAGGTAGATTTCGATGTTGTTCAAAACTTGAATCCTCATGTTCACTGGAGCGAGATCAGAGGTTAGCAAATAGTGGTACAACTCCTTAAGTTCCGAAAGCATCATGAAGTCATAATGTCTAATACACAAGGATCCAATAGACTTCAAAGTGAAGTACTTGATGTCATCATTGTCCAAGTGTACGAAGTATGTCAGAGTTTCGAAAACCTGATTCTTGATATTTTCAGGCAGACCTTCTATCACTTCCGGGAGTGTGAAGTCAAAGTGTCTCAACAGCAAACCGACCGTAAAAAGTGCACGACGGAAGAAAGGTCTATATTTCAAAAGAATCGGGTTGTTCGGGTCCTTTTCGTACTGTGATTTGTACTCGGTCAGATGTCCGTAGTATTTGTTGAAACAATCTCGAATCAGTTTGAAATTCCTCGTGACGTTGTTGACTATCGATCCTAGGCACGAGAGGCAACTCGCTACCACAGACTTGTCGTGCTGTAGAATCAATTTGACGGAATCTTCTTCAAGTTGAGCCAAGAAAGTCTCGCTTGGATGTTCAATTAGAGGTACGACTAGTTCCAAGGTGTGTGCGACGCTGCTGATGATCTGGTAGTCTCCCTGTGTTTGACATTTCAAACTCAAGTAAGGCTGGAGGGTTATCGCGTGATCGACGAGAAGTTGGGGTCGAATCTTGGCGAAAAGATGTAAGGTCGTTAGACAAGCGACTAATCTCTGCGGGGATCCTTTCTTTTCGGCTTGTTCCGCACCATCAAGTGGCGTTTCTTCAAGCCGGAGAATATTTTCGATTAAACATTCGACGATTTGCTTGCAGGCTGTTAGTAAAACCTTGGGAGGTTCAGTCTGTAACTTTGTGCTATCCTCCTTGTCTTCCTTTGGCTTAAATAAACTAACCAACAGCTGCTCAAACCACTCGAGTCCCATGTCTTTGCTGGCTGCTACCACGTCCGTAATGTTCATCACTTTCCTCAGCAAAGCTTCAGAATCAACAGCAGGTTTTTCTCGGACGGGTGTGAACCACATGTTTTGGAAAACCTCCATAACAAGCTTCCTGATTCCTTCCTCGTCATTCACCCTTCTTATCATCTTGACGCAGATTTCTGGAATCTTGGGGAAGTCCGGACACTCCATGCAAACATCTTTCAAGATTTTGATCACTCTTTTTCTTACGCTGACTCCGGTGTCGAGAATTCTTGAAGAAAGCATGTCGTAGTATTTGTCGATCAACTCTGGCCTGCTAAGGATGAATTTCCCGACGAGATCGACTGCAGCTTCTCGCACTGATGTCGAGTGATCGAGGAAAGAATGCTTCACTCCCATTTGCATGTCGACTCTTCCTAAAACGCTGGGATCAGCCTCAACTATCATGGTTAAACACTTCATGGCTTTTGTTCTGATAGCGATCGACGATTCAGTTAGAACTTGTAGAATCTGCTTTAGGTATCTGTCGAAACTTTGAGAGAAGGATCGCTTGGAGGCAAGATACTGGGAAATTAGTTCCGCAGATTGGTAGTCGATATAGGTTTGAAGAATGTCCGGCTTTGTTCCTGAACTGTTGGGACGAATCTTGGATACAATAAGCTTCTTCTTTTCTTCGATGATCCTATATGCTTCCGAATTCTTCTGCTCGTTGTTATCATTCTCATCCGGGTCGATTTCTTCAATTTCAGATTCACTCTCGTCACTACTTTGATGTCTGTTTTTCTTTTTCGATCTCTTCTTATTAGACTTTTTGCTCGGACTCCGGTTTGGTTGGCCGACTCTAGTTTTCTCAACAGCACAATCTCTGTACCACTGAACCAGATAAAAATGCCGAGCGTATCCCAGAGCTGCGTCTTTCGTTCCGTTAACTGCCAAATAATCAAGAAGGACTTTCTGCAGAAAAACAGTTCTCTCTTCGTCTTCTGTGAGACCCTTGATGCCTTTATCCTTGATTTTATCATAATCTGAGTCCTTCTGCTGTTCAGCTTTGATGTCCTTGATGATCTGATCAATCGTGGAAAGTTTGCACTGGGAACTCACAGCGTCTTTTCTCAGCCTGGCGGCGACAACTCCCAGGTAATCGATGGAGGCAACTCGCAGAGACATGTCCGAACCTTTATTTGAAAAGTGTCCTGCTAGTAAATTTCCAAGGAGACTAAGAAGTAATTCTGCTGCAGGCCATTCAGGCTTATTGACGGTCGCTAGCAAATCCTGGATGAAGTTTTCAAAGAGAGGTCTGTAGTCCACTTCCTCTCCTTTGCTCCCGCACTTATTGAGAAAAACTGTTAGAAAATTAGCAGCAGTTCTGGTTGCGTTCTCGTACCTGTTGATGATAAGGACATCAGCATCGATCTGGGCCGCCTTTTTCTCCTTCTCGTCATCATCCTCATCTTTACCTTTATCCTTGTCTTTATCCTTATCTTTACCTTTATCCTTATCTTTATTTTTGTTTTTTTCTTTACTTCTTTCTTTTTTCGGAGACTTATCCTGAACTATACTTTCCGGTAGAACAACAACGCATTGAATAAGCTGGAGAACAAGAGCAGTCAACATCTGAATGTGATCTTCGGAACTCAGTCTGTAAGTCCTTAGACTTCTTTTGCTGCTTGGAAGTCTTGCAATTGAAGCCAATATATCGTCTAGAAGTAATCTCCTATGCTTTTCGTACTTGGTGAAGATGACTGTCACAAGTTTCAAAGCACTCAGTTGAAGATCGCTAACCGACTCGACGAAGAAAGGCGAGACTCCCAATGTCGATGCGTGAAGAACACTCGTGTCGGTGAGAATTTGGATATTGAAAAGCTCTGACAAAAGACCGACTAGTTCGGTCATTTTGTTGTAGACTTGAAGAATGCTCTTCTCTCTCACTTCTTTCGTATGCCCCCTCTTCTTCCGGCCACTAGAGTTAAAGGTGTCAGTCTTGCTTTTAGAGTCTATTCTATAAACAGGGTCGAAGGATGGGTAAATTGTGTTCTGCAATTGAAATTTCATGAATACAATTATTCTGTCGATAACATCCTCAAGGTAAACGTTCTTCGGCATGTTGTTAGAGGTCATAATATGCAAGGAGATCAGGGAAGCATCAACAGCTCGTTGGACTCGTTCCATTGCTAGGTTCATCCATCGTCGACTTGCTGCGGCGTCATCTTCTGGATCGGCTAGGGGCGAAACTCTCGCGCCGTCCCTGATATTCTTCTCAAGAATATTTAAAAGTCGAACAAGCCTATCGGTTGGAATCGACTCCATAGCTCCGAGGGCTTTCAGTTTAGCGGCTTCGGTACATAGTTCCTGGAGGTGGTATTTCTGAATCAAAAGTTCTTGAGGAACATCCCCATCATCCCCTTCATCTGTCATATTCGCTGCGTCTTCAGTGTTCTCAAAGACAGTATCCATCGTCGAATTAAATCGCTGATAGGTGTTCGTCTCCATGAGTTCCTCAACGCTCAGTTTTGCAAGAACGGGCACGAGTTTCTTCTCGTATTTTCTGATTTTTGGCTTTGGAGGTTGAAAGATCTCTTCTTTTTCCTTCTTGCCTTCAACTTCTTCCTCCTCATCATCATCTTCTATACATCTTTTTCGTCTGCGTGGTGTCTTTTCTTCTTCCTTCTTCCTCTCTGCTCGTTCCTTCTCCCTTTTTTCTTGACGCTCCTTAGCTCTTGCTTTAAAATGCTTGTTGTTCTTGCCAATATCCTCCTCGCTGTCAGATTCAGAATCCACTACTTTGCTATTCGTTAAGCCCATCTTGGCTGCACGAGTAGGAGCCTTTTGAGCAAAGGATTTAAGACTCTTCTGCATGAGAGCTTGATCCGCGAGAGATAACCTGTTGAGCATCACGACTGGCTCCTTCATGATCTTCTGCTCTTTTTCTGCACTAGGAGGTTTATCCGAATTGACAGGAGTGTTCGGAGTATTCGGGGTGTTAGGAGGGTTGGGAGGCTTAGGAGTGTTAGGAGTATTTTGAGGTGGATTGTCACTTGATGAGGTGCTTTTTTGACTTGCGTCAAGGCTGGATTGAATTGATGGAACGCTCTCAACGGATTGCTGGCTTGCGTTCTGACTCGGAGTTTGCTGCTGTTCTGGAGTTACAACAGGCATCGCAACGTCGGGAAGACCAGTGACGGGATCTATAATCAACTGCGGCTCCTGAATCGCATTTCCGAGTGGCATTTGGTTGTTATGGATGTTCTGCGTGCTTTGAGTGCTTTGGGTATCCATTTGGCTTAAGATCGGCTCAAATATATTCTGCTGTAGATTTACAGTCTGCATGGGATCAGTTTGCAGTGGAGAATTGACGATCGGCGATGAGACTTGCATCGGGGAAGCTACGTGCATCGGAGAAACGACCGGCATTGGTGAAGCGACGTGCATCGGCGAGGCCATGTGCATACTTTGCCTCGTCGTCATATGATGACTCTGGGGAGTCAGGTTTCCAAGACTCGACAAGGGAGCGTTTGGTGAACTCATGTGAGCTGGTGAGTACATATTAGGTTGGGGATTGGCGCTCGAAAGCGTGAGATTGGAGTCTTCGGACATGTGCTGCGGCGTTGTGGAGGTTCTTGTCTGTTCCGTAATAACGCTCGCTCTTGGCGAGGGAGAAGGCACGGCAAAGGGAGACATTTGCGACATATCGGCGTAGTTCTGGGGCGTCACTGGCATCCTCGGATGCTGGGCGTGAGAAATTCCAGAGGAAGGAGGTGGTAGAACTGATCTCGCTGCTGCAGAATGAGCGGGACTACCTTGTGGTGTCTGTCTAGACCCTGAAGAATTGGAATATGAAGGCGAGAATCGTCCGTAGTTGGCTGGTGATTGATTTGAGTGTAACATAGGCGTCCCCTGTGGCCAGTTCCTCGGGGAATTGTACTGAGGTCCCTTAAAAACGTTAGGGTTGATTTCTAGAATAGCTTTTAAGAGTTCCGGTGTGCTTTGATCAGATTCAAGAGACTGATCAACGTTGTAGTGGTCCTTAAGCTCTATGTGATCCGATGATGTCTGTGATAATGAGGATATCAGTTGAGGAACTAAATTGTCGTCCCGGACACTTAGAAGTATTTGTGCTTCTTCTGCGACTCGAGGGTGAAAAAGGAGGGATTTGTTTGTCAACGGCGTTTGTGGCAATGGAGTGGGCAGGGGCATTTCTGATAGTAAATCAGATAAACTCGCAATACCTGCGAGGGTTGTTATTGGTACGCTCGGAATTACCCCATTCATTTTGACTTTGATTTGTTCTGGCATTACAGCCTGAGCAACTGGTGATCTCAGCGACGAATCCAGGGTGTCGCTACCTTTCGATAGGGAGGTGATTCAAACGAAGTTATTGAAGACCTCTTATTTGTGCGGAAAGTTTGGCACCTTGGAGGAAATAAGGTATTTATCGATGTGCCATCATCACGAAAAATGAGAATAAGCATCACTGTATTCTGAGGGCAAGGATATTCCGCGACCGCAGGTTTTTAGATGAAATTATGTGTAGAACGACACTAACACTAACGTTAATCTTGGGAACTTAACAAAGTCTCTATTAAGTTCCCATGGTGCACTGGTGGGTTCCTCAGCCAAATTTTGATGAAGCCCTTGGATCTTGTAGCAAACGATCCATTGTTAGTTCCTTGCGAGCAGCTTTCCTGAAAGAAAGTTTAGGCTGTAATAATTTTCTTCAAAAGTGTCTTTCTTGGGAAAATGTATGTTTTTAATTTTAACATGTC
>CAKNWW010335918.1:645-11846 GCA_932074435.1 Andricus kollari | reverse complement strand
GTAACTTGCGCGAGCAAAGTAGGTTCAAAAAGACTATTTTCTACAGAGTTTGAAAGTTTTTCTACAGAGTTTGAAAGTTTTTTGGAATTGCAATTTATTGTTTATTTTTTGGTTTATGTAGTGTCATCTTAAGCTGAAGCTTATTAACCCATCGCTTTATTGGGATTATTGCATGTTCAAATACGAAACTTTCTTAAAGTCCAGTTTATCAAATGTTTTAATTGTTAAAAATACAACACGCAATGCATTTTGATGAACCTTTTGAGAAATAGAACTTGGAGTTCAGAGACAAAACGATATGCATCGGGCATCAAACACGCATCAAACACGACATTAAACAAATCCAGAGCACTTATTTTATTTCATTATGCAGAATATTATTTTGATACTAATCATTTTTTAATAAGAATATAAACATTTTCACAGAGTTTTCATTTTAGGTCAGAACTTCGTAAACTGCATCAGAAACAACGTCGAAAAAGATATGATAATCCAAATTTTCGACATAGCTTACAATATCGAATCCTACGTCTTTTCCGACGTAATTTACTACGTCGTTTACTCAGGATGATCTTGAACAAGGAATTAGTGAGATACCTTAAGGGAATGCAATCGTCTAATTATTGATCAATTGATCATTGGATTGGTTATTTTTCTATTAGGGGTTTTTTTATTTTTAATTTTTTATATAATCATGTTTGCTAGGGGTATTGAATTGTACGTGCAACGCTGCTCTTCAGATTTAATCAAAGAACAGGAAATATTGATTACTTAATGAGTGTAACACCCATTCATAATCACGCGTAACTTGTAAATACTGATCCCTTTTCGCATGATAAACAATATTTTATTAAGGTTTTACATTATCTAAAAAAATGGATTATTAACGTGGAAGAAAGTCGTCTACATATTATGTTTTAAAATTCCTTGAGATTGGGCGAGCTTTGCCTAACGAACATTCCCGGATTTCTTCCGAGGTCATATCCAATTGCACCGCTGTCCTGATTTACTTTTACCCGCTTTTCAAACTGAAGTCCAAAATCATTTCTTATTGCATATGTTCCACGAAGATTTCTAGTACTCTCAACTATTGTAAAGATATCACCATTGGAAGTTGATAGTACGCTTTGTTTTTCGGTTGGCATGGGCCCAAGGAAATTAGATTTCTTTTTCAAATAAATTGGTTTATCATGCGGGAAAGTGTATTTCGAATTTCGAATCGCCGGCTCGGATTTGCGTTGGGAATAAGCCGAACAGATCTAAGAACTTTAAGTGTGTCTCCAGGTATGCGTAAAGAAGAATATCTAGGAGAAGGAGAACGAATCCTGACACAAAGAAAAGGCTCAACAGGAGAAGGTGACCTGGACCTGGGATGGAATGAAGGCTCGGCAGTTGGAGAAGACCTGACTAGGGAACCCGGAGAATCAGGTCTGGTAGGAGCAAGAGACCTTTCAGGAGACTGATGTACGTCAGAAGAAGAAGAAGATCCGTAACCAGGAACACAAGGAATAATCGCACCGTTAGGTAAACAGTCGAACTGCGAACTCAAACCTGGAACAAAAAAAGGGTATTGAATTTTGATTAAAGAAGACAATCGTATGTTCAAAAAACTTGAGCTACTTATTAGCTCTTCCGAAGCGAGCAAGGTACATCTGAAAGAAGCAACTATCTCCGAAAAAATCCTTATCAGTGGCGCGATCATATGCCACTGTAGGAGAGAAATAGATTTTTGGGTTTATGTTACTAGCGCCAAAATGTTTGCAATTGCCTGAATAGGATGAAGCAACATTACTTCTAGATAATTCGATATTAAGCATTCAAAAATAAAAAATTATTAACAAATTATTTGTTAAAAGCTGCTTCTTCCTCAATTTATTTTAAATTTTAGGATCGCTACAAAAAAATTGTATAATCAATGCAGAATGGGGATATTTTGGAGCTTCAAAAAAGATTTTTGTCGAATCAAAAAGGTTTGACAAGTTACCTTTTTTTAGATAAAAATTCAACTGTTTGTTAAAAATGTATCTCTTCTGGCTCCAAGTTCCAAGTCGAATTGTAATTCTTTACGGAAATTCTCTGTTGTAAGTCAAATTTATATTTATTTACAAAGAATTAATACAAATTCTTATTTGCCACAAGGAATTTTTAAAATATGACGTGTTCTGACTTGAAGCAGGGATTGTTTTTTTAAAGTCTCTTTTCATAAATCAGAATTAAAATTATTTTTTTAGATTCTATGTTCCATGGGAAAAATTTCCTGTTTTAAGACAGAATTATATTTATCTAGAAAATTTTCTATTATAACGCAGAAATGGCAGATGATGAAGAATGGATGACGGGCTTGATTACAGGATTGGGGAAATACTTAGATGAGAGGAAGTTGAATTCAAATGTAGAAAAGACAAAGATAATGAGGTTTAGAAAAGGAGGGGGAATAAAGAAAGAATGGACTGAGATATGGAAGGGAGTAAAGTTAGAAGAAGTAAAGGAGTTTAAATATTTGAGATATACCTTGCAGATGAATGGAGATCATAGAGTTGATATAAGGGAGAGGATATTTAAAGCGGCAGGGATAATTAAACAGATAAGGGGAATAGAAAAAAGAAGGATCAAGAAGGATTAGAGAAAGATTGGAGAAGGAGAATGTGATTATTTGATATGCTGGTATGGTCGGTATTTGGTTATGAAGCCATGATATGGGGATGAAAGGAAAGAGATTGAGAGCTTACAAGAAAGGTATATAAGGTGGAAGCTAGGAGTATCCTGGACGACGCCTGAGAGGGAGGGCGGTAGAATTAACAATGTTGCAAAAAGAAAGGAGGGAGTTTTTCAGTGCTAGAGATGCAGGAGAGGAGGACGGAGTAAGCTATGAAGAATTGGAGAGAAGGTACAGTGAAAGACAATCAATGGAAAAATGGGGAATGATTAAGGAATCAAAATATCATGAATGGTATAAGGTGATAAAAAAGAAGGAGTACCCAAGTATTTAAAAAATAGATTGGGAGAGAGAAGATGGACCAGAATAGCAAGATTTAGATTGGGGAACGAGGTAAGGGAGGGTATGTATCGGGAAAAGGAAGAGAACAGAAAGTGCAGAATATGTGAATGGGAGCAGGAAACATGGGAGCATGTATGGGAAGGATTTAGGAGAGGAATGGAAGGTAAAGGAAGCTGGAAAGAGAACGTGGTAGAGATTCTAGTGAAGGATGAAATAGGTGAGAAGTGGATGAGCAAGTTGGAGGGGGCACTAATTCTTCAAATTAATTTATAAACTGATAAACCCGGGAATTTGAAATAATTGAATTTAACATTCATAGATAATCACTCGTAACTTGTAAATGCTGATCCCTTTTCAAACAATAAACAATATTTTATTTAAGTTTTACATTATTTAAAAAAATGCATTATTGGCGTGGAAGAAAGTCGTCTGCAACTACTATTTTAAAGTTCTTCGAGACTGGGCGAGCCTTGCCTAAGGGACATTCTCGGATCTCTTCCGAGGTCATATCTTCAATCATACCGCTGTGCATATTTACTTTTACCCGCTTTTCATTCTGATCTACAGAATAATTTCTTATTGCATATATTCCACGAAGTTTTTTCGTAATCTCCACTATTGCAAAGATGTCACCATTGGACGTTGATATCACACTTTGTTCGTCGGTTGGCAAGGGCACAAGGAAATTAAATTTTCCTCTTAAATAAATCGGTATATCGGGAGGAAAAGTGTATCTTCGAATTTCGAACTGCCGGTTCGGGTTTGCGTCGGGAATCAGCCGAATAGATCTAAGGTGTTCAAGTGTATATCCCAGTACGAGTAAAGAAGAATGCCTGGCAGGGGGAGACCTAGACCTGTCACGAAGAAGAGGCTCAGCAGGAGGAGACCTGGACCTGGCATGAAAAGAAGGCTCAGCAGTAGGAAAAGACCTGCCTAGGGAGCCCGGAGAATGAGGTCTGACAGGAGGAAGAGAGCTTTCAGTAGAATCATTTCTTTCAGGAGAATAAGAATTTCTGGAGCGTGGAACACCAGGAATAGGGTGGCCGTTAGGTAAACAATCGAACAGTGAACTCAAATCTGCAAGAAGAAAGAGGGTATTATTAATTTTTCTTAAATTAGGTAACCGAATGTTGGTATATCATGAACCACTTCTGCAGGGCTTACAATATTGCTAGGTCAATATTAGGAGGTATGTATAGAGTCCCATAAACTCCGATAAGTGGAAAATTGAGTTTTGTGAGTTTTTGACGGTGACCATTTTTTTTGCTGTTTTTTTAGCAGCAATTGTTTCCAATATATGACATATTACTTTATACTGGTAATCAAATGTTCCAAATAATTGTTCAGACAATTTAATATATTAATTAGGTCTACCGATGCATGAAAGAAATATCATAAAAGAAGCAATCCACCTCCGAGAAAAGTTCTTGTCAATGGTGTGGTGAGAAGTTTTTCAATTTGACCTTCTCGGTTCTTGTCTGTGATGTCAAGATGTTTCCAGTTACCAACATTGGATGAAGCAACATTACTTCGAGATATTTCGATATGAAACGATCAACAAACAAAAAACAATTGAGAACGAAACCAATTGCTAAGAGTTGATTTTTTTATAAGTTTACTTCAAATTTCAGTATTGTTATAAACAAAATCAATAAAAAATGTGTAGTATCAAATTAACTTTATATTGTAAGCAAAACCTACAGTTTTCTGACCTAATACTTTGATTGAAATTTTAGCTGAAAATTATCTTTGTTCATGAAATCGTTACCGCCGGCCTGGGGAAGCGAGGGATCAGCACACTCCAAATTCAAGGCCAGGTTAATCGACCGTGAAAAAAGGTCTGAGTAAGAATTCAAGACAACTGCGGTCTGAATATTACTTACAGTTTCTACTTATTTCAATTATCTTTGAATGTAATCCAATCAATTGATCATCGAGTTGAATATCAGCGCAAAAGGCAATGCGAGATAAAGTTAGCAAAGATGTAGCCTCCGGAAGCTACGACCACGATCGTTCACCGAACGATGGATCCCGACGCTACCGGAAGTAATACGTCATCCAACTGGTCACTTCCCACAACACCAGAAGTTGATTGAGTCGGGAAAATCACTTCACCAAGAACCGAATATGAAAGAAACACTGAATTTTCGAATAACGCAAAGACCTGATAGCGCCGGACACTCAAAAACAAAGAGAAAACCTTCAAGGAGAATGAGTATTGGGCTGAAAACCATCTGATTACCAATGAAACCTGAAGGTCATTTAAAGAAGAATAACAATCATCTCATCTGCTAAGAATTGGGTTTTTGGTTGAAAATGTGGGTTTTTAAGCTGAAAATGTAACTGTTCGTTCCAAAGTTAAACAACTTTTTTTAAAACTCATTATCTCGTTCAAAAAAATTTGATTATTCCATTTTTGGTGAATTCATTAGAAAGAAAAAGATTTGACTAAACCACTGCACCCCCAAATCATTTTGAGTGATTTAAAAATGACCCATTATTAGCGCAATCCCTGTGCACTTTCACATATGGTACGAATTTTATTTTTTATTAAACAATTTACATTACCCCGAAATAAATTTAGATTAAACTTATTTTCGTTTTGAATAAACTCAAATGAAGTTCAAAAGTAAATAACAATGATAGAATATGCATTAAATAGCACAAATTTTGATTAGCGTACAGCCTAAAAATGTACCTAAAATTATAGATATATTTTATTATTATATTCACCAATCGAATTGAAGAGCACCGCTATGGATAAGACGGTAGCAGAAACAATCCTCATCTTGTTTAATAAGAGAAAAAACTGATTAATGCATTGATGAAGAATTCCATTCACAATGTAACAAACGAATATTCTAGCTCTTTATCAGATCACGCAATACATTCTATAGTCGTTATCTCTTGGATTAATTATGAGCGTCAAGTTTTTCCTGCTCAGATATTTGCATTTCATTAGCGTCAGTTACACTGATAAAAAATAAATTCACTAAATTTGTTAAAACTCATATCACCATATATACAATCTTGTACGTTTGAGCAAAACCTTTCATTTTCAAGGAAAATTTATATAGTTTCTACTATAAAGAAAGCCTTGAAGAAAGAATATAAATGCTACAAAATACCGGGTCGCTACCCGATGGACGATCTTCAATTCTGGTCGCTTATCGGGTTTCTCTCCGTCAATTAATATTTTTTGGTAAATTTAAGAGAGTTCAAATATCTTAACAATTTCAAACGATTTTTCAATATTTCAAGAGATTTCTCAACACTGTAAAAGACTTAGAAGATTTCTGATTTGGAACAGGGAATCTTTAAAAATATAATTATGCATTTAAACAGGGATCATTTCAACTCCCTTCTTCTAATTCAGAATTGAAATTATTTTTCAAAATTCCCATTCCATCTAAAAAATTCCGTGTTCCAAGTCAAATTATAATTTTTAACGGAAATTCTATGTTTTTAAAACATATTTTTATTTGGGATGAGCGATTTTTAAAATCTGATGAGTTTTGACATAAAACAGGGATTTCATTTAAAATTCCATTTTTTCAAATCAAAATTACAATTTCTGTGTAGTCAAATTTTACACCCTGATTTGCTCCCTTAAAGGGTTGAAGCGGGTTCCGGGACGCTCGATTTTGCAAAGGTCCAATGGAGGTTTGCCTGGGGAAAAGGGGGTCCAAGAAATTGTTTGAAATCCAGGTAATTTTGCTCAACTAATAAAATAACAATTCCTCGTTAAATAGATTGGTGGCACTGAAAAGGGGCGATTGTGCTGAGGTCCTGAAAAGGAATGTATAAAGTTCATTATCAAGAGAAATTTTCCACAACTAGGGGATCTTCTCTCTCCTTATCTTTTCCTCCGCCTTGTCTTGCATTCCATGGAAACAGTCTGATCTGTTTCCTTGGCACGCACAATCACCGATTTGAAGAGGGGCTGTGGATAGTGGTGGCAGGGGAAGCCTTGTGCGGGACGAATTCGGGGATGGACGGCCTCGGGTTGTTGAGCATCAAGTTCCATGAGATGTCCCCCTGGCTTGCGAACACTGCGTTGGACCTGTGGGCCTCCATCGATGAAACACTTTTCAAATTGCTTCTTCTCTACGAGAGACCCTGTAATCGAGTCGACCTCATCGACCCGCAGCAACTTCACTGGAGGTTCTTGTCGAATGTTCTACAATATGCGGTGTCCACTTCTTTTTAATGAGAGTTTGATAAAGGTGATGCTGAGGGTAAGGAAGTCTTCTGTATCTGAGACCTCATAGTTCTGTCCTGTGTACGAGCCTCTCGAAGGTGACTCATCCAAACCAGTAAAATCGGAGTTGAAAGCTTCGGCCACTGATGGTTGTGTCGCGGTGACTCGTAGAGACTGACACGGAAATTCGCTGCGGTGTCCGGGGCACGTGTACCTTTTTAGAGCGGGACCGCTGTTCGCGAGCAGGTAATCCGTGAGTTCACCAATCGATTTTACTTTAGGATCAGCGAGATTTGCAGAGAGATCTAAATCGTCACGTGAAACTTGAATCGCGGATTCACGGGGTTCAGGCATTAGCAAAATCGCTCTCTCACCCTCAGGATTAGGAGCTGTGTGCATAACCTAAAATTGGGCGGCATGCTTCTAGAAGAGAAACACCGACACCTAGTGAGACTTCTGACTGGGTCTCCAGCGTTTTTGGACGCTTCTGTTTAAGGCACCTAAGTAAGTTGCGTCGATTCCTTTGTTTTCGTGAATGTTTTTCAATCTCCATAAATCTGGCAAATGGAGCAACTGAAAGCTCCTTTGCAATGGAGACTTTCCATGACGGATTAGAAAACGAAGACCGATGCGCACGAAGACGAATGCTGTCCTAGAGGGGAAGGGGGACATAACTAGGACAAGATGGCACGTCACAATTCGAGGAATTCACGAAGACGTAAGTCTTTCAGGGTTCGTCCGGGACTCTAGTTGAGAGATCAAGGCGGGTCACTGAGAAGAAACCAGGAGGGTGGTTGCCAAAGCGATCACTTATATGTTCACTCTCTAGGGAGAATAGGGTGAAAGAGAGGATGAAGGCAAAGACAGTGTCCTCCGAAGACTCTTGGTGTCCTTGTATCCGGGTTGTCTGGGCCCATTGTGACCGTGGAAAGTGGTGTCCGATTGGCTTCTACGGCCAGGCGTTTGAGGGCAAGACGTTATTGAGGTTGGGCCTGCATTTCTTCTTACATGCCTGGCACTCTTCCTCCATGAGAGTACATGCGTTTGGGTTGACAATGAACGTAGAGTATGCGACTACTAGTGAGTTTTTTTGGTTGTCATGAACGATGATGGCGGCATCTCCATGCGATTTGGCCAACGATGAAGTTATATCATCTGGATTTTTTCTAATATGTCACAAAAATGTACACAACGTTTATAGACATACAATCTACAATGTTTGAAGTAAAAAGACACATTTTACTGATAACATAATTTTCACTATTTACCATATACCTTACCGGCGATCATTGATGCTACAATATGAAAAGAAATAACTTTGAGAATCTTGGGTTAGAAAGATGAAAAAAATTCTTCATCAAATTTTATCATAGTCGAACAGATAATATTTATACAAAATTAAAATTATGAAAAAGAAAACTGATGAAAAATGAAACCCTAAATCTAGAAACCAAGTGAGTGCAACATGTAACAAATGACCAGTGACTACCAGCTTTGTTACTAACAATATAGCCATCTTCCAAGGAGACTCTTTCAGTCCGAAACTTTTCTGCGCCTCCCTCTTGCCTCTATCTGTCGTGCTCCGAGGGAATAACCCTGGAATACCTATGTTTTATATATGGAGGACCTTAAACTCTTTGCCTCTTTGAAAAGGACCTGAACATCCTGGTGACGGCAGTAAATAGGTACTCTGAGACGATTAGCATGAGCTTCGGACTGGACAAGTGTGCCGGCGTCCACCTACACAAAGGAAGATTAGGAACTACATCATCGCATGACGATCAGGATATTCAATTCATAGGTGGAAATAACATTCAGTATATTGGTAATGGAGAAAGGCTGGATATCTTTGAATACTGCAAGCCGAAACCCAAGATGTGCGTGTAAGCGCGGCACTTCAAGAAAGGTACTGCTAAATTCTCAGAAAAATTTGGGCTTCCGAATTATCCGGGAGGAATAAGATCCAGGCGACCAATACGCTGGCTGTTCCTATACTACTCTACACGTTTGGGGCAGTAAAATGGAACGCCAATGAGTTGAAGTGATTTAACCGAAGCACACGCAAGATGATGACATCCATCGTAGTCATCATCCTAGATCTTCCGTACCTCGAATATACCTTCCTCGAGATAAAGGGGATAGGGTTTGCTGAGCTACTTTACTGAAAATTAATTTTTTAAATTTAAAATTTGTGATTTTAATTGAAAATTCATGTCTTTGGTTAAAAATGTAACTTTTTTGTTTTATTTTGATATAAATTTTTATAAAAGTTGTGAATGTTTTTCTAAAAATTAATGCGTTCTGGTTGAGGGTTCAACTTTTTTGTTGAAGATTTGTGTTTTTGGATTATTTGATACTGTTTTATAGATTAATTTTCTTTGTTTGATATACTACTTCGTATTAAAAAAAGCTTTAAACAAAGAATTAAAAAAAAAAATTCCTTCAGTTTTTAAAAACTACGTGACATATAATCTACATTTTTCTCTAAAAAGGCCTTAGATAACCTATAATCATACGCGAATTTAAATTACATCAAAGTCTTGCCCGAAAATTATTTCTTAACGAGTAATTTTATAATTACTTTTGACATATTATTAAAGTTTCTGAGCTTCTCAAGGTAAAATGATATAAATACATACGTATACTTCAAACATAAGTTATCTGAGTTTCTTAAGGTAAAAAATAAAAGTGCGCGAGTTTAGCTAATATTTAATTGATAAGGTGACATTAGTTAAAAATTTTCATCTCAGCAAGCCCCACATAAAATCCACATAACCGGTTACGTTGCTCTAAAAATTCAGCCTTAAACAGTGTTTCCTACATTTTGAAAAAATGAGGACCTTTTTTACTGTGGTCCTAATTCTGGCCGCTATTCTTAATTCTATTGGTATGTAAAGAATAAATTAATATAATTTCATGTAAACTCTATAATAATCAATTATGATTATTGATATCATTTTTCTTTTGCTACTTAAGTACAACCGTTTAAAAGATTATCAGGACTTATCTTATGAAGTGTTTTACTGGGTTTACAGTGAAAATATGATACCTCAGAAGATTCAAATTTATCGCTCTTTGCCAAATTGAATACCTTGTGAATTCCGCGTCAGCTTTTTCTACCGAAATAGCGATTCTGAATTCTGATTGTGATTTTGAAGCAAGACACAATAGATTAAGTGCCAAACTACAACCTTGGTACCAATTTAGCATTACTTCAGGGCTGCAGCTTATATTACCACTGCGACATACTTCGGAATCACGCTTTTTGTGCCAACCTGGCCTTTTTTGTGGATTCGCAGACCCAACCAATATGTGTGTATTGTTCTCAATAGCGCGACGGTGTCGCGCAATGGGCTCGTTGGCTTTGAATATCCTAATTGGATTTGATGAGCTACCGCTGACATTTTCGAGGCTTCCTCGACGGAGCGGCCCCCCTAAACGAAAAACATCTCTTCGTCCCCGGCAGATAATTAGTCCGGGGCTCTCCTTCCTTTGCGGCGGAGAGGTAGGTAACACTGTGGCGTGCTAAAAGACTTCACAGCTCTGTGGCCCTATTCGCTGCAACTCCAGCAGGCTTTGGTTCATGTTGGACCTTTGCACCTCGCCTAGAAATAGCCGTAGCCTTAGCAGCGGTAGCATTTTGTGACCTCCGTCTTTTTCTGCACTTTACAGGACACTCATCCGACCTCAAGGTATTCTGTAAGTAGCAGTCTCGTCGCCACCTTCTCCTTCATCTCTACGTAGATCTTCAGACACCCTCTAAAGGCTTTTTTCGCAATGTTCACTGTAAGTTCGCCTGTCTTTGATTCATTGAAGTCCTTCCTTAAGGCGTTCCTTACCTCCTCCGGTGTAGGGAAAGAGCTTGCAAGCGTTCCCCCATTCCCAAGAGCCTGCCTAATGGCAGATGACAATTTCGTTCAGCCCGCTGAATCGCTTCTCACCTCAATGAGGAGATCACTATTCCTTATCTTCTTGACACCCCTGATTTTCGCATCCGAGCTA
>CAKNWW010335904.1:0-10877 GCA_932074435.1 Andricus kollari | reverse complement strand
TCCAGTAATGCCTTTCACTCGGGAGAGAATTGTACCCACTTAGATATAATATTGCGATGAAACACCGTATTTCGTCAGTGGTCAAATCAGCAATCTTATCATTCAAGAAAACTGCATACATTTCAGTTTGAGTTTTCAAGTATTCAACAATCTCGACTGTCAAAAATTTTTCAAAAGCCTCAACACAGCATATATTTTCGGGCTCGTGTGCATTAGTACTCCTAGGGGAGTTTGGCCTTACCTCAACAAGATCTCCTTGTATTCATTCGGGTATCGTCCTTTTAGACATTCTTTGTCTAATCCATTGCAGGTCATCAGCTCCAACACGAGGAGCCACGGCGTTTTCGTGGCTCTGGGAAGGTCGTGGCTGCAGCGACGGTTGAGTTGTGGCCTGTTGCTGAGCTGGATGAGGATTATAATCTGGCTGGATGAAGTCATCAGAAGGCTCCACCTGCGGGACGGTTGAAATTCGGGCCCCATTTCCGAAAACCAACTCGGCAGCTCCCAGTAGCTGCCTTCCAGGAAGATGTAGAAGATGTTGAAGCTCATCTTCGTCTCCGGATTCTCCATCAGTAAGAAGAACAGGCTCTGGAGACTCAATGAAGATATCATTGGGAAACAGATTATGATCATGCTGTCTATTCAAAATCTCTAGTGCTTCCTGGGCCGAAAAGCCGGCTCTGTAACATAAACGTAGAGGATTTTGTTACGGTATATAGGCCCTGAAGAAGGCAAAACAGTGTGGGCGACGTACCGTGACGTACGGTAATATTGGGTGCTGAATGCGTGTATTATTCCAACAGTAATTTATTATAACTTACTGTTACGTACATTATTAGTCAAATAATACCACTGAATGGGGCACTAGATAGAGAATACTTGCCCTGATAAGACTTCACGAGATAAAGAAAGCTCGAAATATAGATATACTTGATTTGGAGTGCATGCTTTTACAATAAATTAGGAATAACTGTAGATTTTTAACCAAAAAAAGGATAAATTCAAAAACTCGAAGAAAATGTTCTTGTAGTGCCCAGAGTTGCCATATGGCAACATTGAAATAATCATGCTAATTACAAATAGAAAAAAGATTAATAATCAGAGTTTCGATGTCTACAAGTTAGATACTGATTTCGAGTCTATAATATAATCATGCAATCAACTCTACAGTAATTAGCTAATCAGGTATAGTACTTACTCTAGTAGCGCCTGTAGCTCCTCCATGATGTCGATTTTATTACACGTTATACACTACACAAATCACATAAACCTAGAAAACTTATGCATCACTATGTTCGGACAGATCTGTAGAATAGGATCCTCAAGATGTCGGTCGTCACAATAACTCGTGGAAACCCCCAGCAGCTTCCAAACAGAAGCGCTATCTATGTTGCCATATGGCAAGTCTGGGCGTTAATGGGTTAAAGTCGCTTTTCCCCCTCGAAAATAAAAAGTTTTTATTACGGATGTTTTTTCATAGGATGCGTATTTCTTGAGATATTTTGATGTCTCAAGTTAAAAAAAACACCCTGTACTGACAGAAATGGTAACGTTGATTTAACCATATGATCGTGGGTTGAATAATTACGAGGATATTTATAATATAATACGTGTACTTCAATCATAAAGAGTACGAAATGCACTTACTGAAGCATGGTAAATACAAGTTATTTGTATTTGTGGTACACAAATTTAATATATGTGTTGCTATTGTATTAAATGTGCAATTCTATTAAAAACTTGCCTGAGGGAACTATCTCTGAAATGTTGTCGTTTAGCAATACCCTTTGTATGACTGATTTACCTGACTCGCTTTGTTTTGTTTACAACATGCGCATCTTGATCGCGCCTGCGCGTCTACTTTCGTAAGCAACAAGAATCGGATGGCCAAAACAGACATCATGTATGGCTCTATCTATACCAGCAATAAAATAGGGTTAATCTAATCATAAATATCGTTGTACCACCTATTCATTTCTATCAGTGTACAATACAGATATTTAATTATGCTTTCAAAAATAGAAATTTGATAAATAATATGACATGGTCCAACACAGAAAAAATGTTTGTTTATGCGAAAAAATTCAGAGAGAAAAAAGATGGTTTATTTCATAAATTGCATTTCCAGCATAATATCTGTACATACCTAAAATACCGCACGCTTCTTAAAAATGGATGCGATTTTAATAAATGCAAACTTTTTGGGAATACATTTTTCTTGACTGAAATTAGTAAAAAATAATTTATTATCAAAAAATATTTATGAACAAATCGCAGTTTTAAAAAAAATTTCAAGAGATTTGAAAATGATTCAAATAAAAAAAAGGAATAATCAACTAACCGTTTCTCCGCGGTTTACATTTTTTCATAAATAATAATAATATTTTTTATAGTATAAGTGCAATCGCTTTCAAGACATCCCGTCTAGAAATCGAATCAGAGATCCGGCCTGGAATATACCGGATATCCCCAGTTTTAACCGTGCGCTGGCCGGGGAAACTGGCCGGGATTTGTCTAAAAACGTCACGGTAAACTGGGAGAATTCCAGCTTTAATTCCGGCTGGGAACCGGTTGGATAATTCGGCCACAGCCTGTTTCAAAAATTCTGCTTCAGACGAGAAAACAGTAACTTGATTTAACTTGAAACACTCATCGTAGAGAATACGGTGACCTTTAAAAGTCAAATCAAGTTAACAAATTCTCACCTCGAGACTGGAGAACAGTTTTAATCAATGTTGCTGAAAATTCCTAGCAATTGAGCTGCCGGAACGGATAAGGGCACATAAATTTTTTCGGCTCGAGCGGGATGAGCTCTAGTAGTTTTCAAAATTTGTTTAGAACATTCATTTTTGGAAATTCAATTAGTGCAAGAAATTTGCTTGAATTCAGTAAAAAAATATTTTCAAAATTCTTCTTTTTGTCCTGTCAGGGTTCATTTGCGCTTGAGCCGAAAAAATCGATGTGCCCTTATTCGATCCGGCAGCTCAATTGCTGAGATCATGTGGTGATTTGAGGTTACACTGATAGAAATGAATAGGTGGTACAACGATATTTATGATCAGATTAACCCTATTTTATTGCTGGTATAGATACAGCCATACAGGATGTCTGTTTTGGCCATCCGATTCTAGTTGCTTACGAAAGTAGATGCGCATGCCCGATCAAGATGCGCCTGTTCTAAACAAAACAAAGCGAGTCAGGTAAATCAGTCATACAAAGGGTATTGCTAAACGACAACATTTCAGAGATTGTTCCCTCAGGCAAGTGATTAATAGAATTACACATTTAATACAATAGCAACACATATATTAAATTTTTGTACCACAAATATTAATAACTTGTATTTACCATATTTCAGTAAGTGCATTTCGTACTCTTCATGATTGAAGTACACGTATTATATTATAAATATCCTCGTAATTTTTCAACCCACGATCATATGGTTAAATCAACGTTACCATTTCTATCAGTGTAACGCATGCAGGGAATGTTCGCTTTTCGAGGCATGTATAGCGTGCGGGATGTGACCAATTTCAAAACCGTGGTAAAAAGCAGTTATAACAAGACTTTTTCTAGCTGCTACGTTTGCGCACTTTGAGCAACATTACTTTTTCTTGCTGTTTCGCTTGCGCATTTCGAATAAAAATTACTTTCTAGGACTGCCGGAATCATAACTTTACTTGATTATGAATTGACGCTGACAGACTGTGAGTAGTGAATAGTGTTTGTTAATTTTTTTTTTTTTTTCGATGGAATGACGGGTTTTGATCTGCTAGCCGTAATTGATACGTTTTTATTGTAAAATTAGCTTTCGCCCAACGACGTTGAGCCTCATCAGGAATACAAATCAGGAAGGACAATTGTCACCTAATGAAAATAATAAATTTTTAGGTACAGATTGGTCACCTTATTTTTTAAAACAGGAGAAGATATAAATATATATGGTCTACTGACGAGTATTAGAATATTTAAAAGTTGTTAGAATTTCAGTTTTTACAAGATTAAAATGATCCGAGATGTAAAGTTTAGTAAAAAATTGAGTAGGTTTTTTAAAAAATGTAAAAAACATACTCTCCTGGACATGCAGTGCATTTTTGTGTTAATAAAATAAACTTTTTTGGGCAGCACTCTTTATCACCATGGCTGCATGTCCAGGAGTGAGGTTATATTTATCGTTAATGATGATTTTTGAAATGGTCGAACAGCAGAGCCACCTACCTTGTGTTAGTAGAATTAGATAAATTGGAGGGAAACATAAGAATCTTATATAATGAGGAAAAAAGATTAATAGTACTAGATATTAAACTACGGTATATTTCGCTAAGGAAATCGGTGTCATAACGCTTATTTACAGAATTGCTATGCTTTGTAATTTGGAACATTTCTTTGAAGTTAGGTGTTTTGTATTTATTTTCTGTACCTAATATTTTAGCATTAGAAAAATCAAATTTGTGGTCTAGTGTGTGTGAGTGAGACACTAGGCAGTACCTCTAGAATCTCTTTTCCAATCATTATAGTGTTCTCTGAGTCTATCTTTAAAATGTCGTTCTGTCTGACCAACGTATACTTGGCCACATTCATACGGGATAATATAGATGATGTGAGTTTTTAGTTCAGTTGGAGTTTTATTTTTATTTTTAGTGAAACACTGAAAAGGATCTTTTTCATATTTAAAAGTTATTGAAATATTAAGTTCTGGGAAAGTTTTTTTGTAAAATCTAGTAAGTTCTTTAATAAACGGTAAGACGATCCATTCTTTAAGATCAAATTTGTTACTATTTTGAATTGTAGTATAAGAGATTTGGTTTTTGTTTTGTAAATGAGTTAATCTTTTATTAATGTATGTATTGATGAAATTATCAGGACAACCGTTATTTTTAAGAGTATTTTTACAATGTTTAAGTTTTTAGTTTGAAACTTACTGTTAGAAAGTGTGACAGCTCTGTCAACTAAATTGTTTATGACTGCAATTTTGTCTTCCATAGCTATATTTGACCCAAGATTGTCATATCTCCCTGACCAAGTTTCTTTACGGTACCAATTAGTTACAAGGTTATTGTCAACTATGTGTAAATTAATATCTAAGAAACTTATTGAATCATGTTTTTGTATTTCTACAATGAATTGTAATCTAGGATGGTAAGAGTTAAAAGATTTGAGTAAGATATCGATTTTGTTTTCAGGGACACAAGTCAAGATGTCGTCTACGTATCTGTAGTAGAAGATTGGTTTAAATGGTAGTTTTTTTTAAAATATCTCTTTTAAGTCCCTCCATCATGAGATCAGCAATTATACCAAAAAGAGGGGATCTCATAGGGGTACCAAAAATTTGTTTATCAAATTCGTTCTGAAAAGTGCAATATGCGTTGTCTAAGCAAAATTCTATGAGTTTTATGTATTGTTTAACAGGTATGTTTGTGTGTTTTCTAATTTTAAACCAGTAAATTTTGATATTTTGCAAAACAAGTTCTTTAGGGATATTTGTAAGTAAGGATTTAACATCTGGAGAGGCTATTTTGTGATTTTTAGGAATTTGAATATTTTTAATTTTTGCAATAAGGTCCCAGCTTTTTTTTTATGTTAGAAGTAGTTTTCCCGATGATTTCTTGTATTGCTTTACTGACATATTTTGAAAGGTTATAAATAGGTGATCCAATGAAGGAAGTGACTGGTCTGAGAGGAATTGTTTCTTTGTGGATTTTTGGTAGTCCGTAAAATTTAGGAGCAATACCATTATAACTTTTGAGAAATTATGCTGTATCGGTATTTATAAAATTTAGTTGTAAAAGATTACTTATTAGTTTATTGAGTTCTTTTTGTACTTTATTTGTTGGATCTTTATTTAATTTGATGTAGGTTCTGTTATCTAGTAAGAGAGTTTCACATTTTTCTATATAATCTGTTTGTTTTAAAACAACTGAAGTATTATTATACCTTTATCAGACTAGTGACAAAAATTTCGGTATTTTGTTTTAGAAATTCTTTTGTTTTAATGCCGAGTATTTCGAATTCTGATTTAATATTGTTATTATAATTTTTTTGGAGATATTTTTGTAAGTTAAATGAAATTTTATATCTAAAGTCTGTTCTTTTTTCATTAGGAATTAATTCAATTCTGTCTTGTATGTAAGAAAGAGTTTCTTCAACAGTAGAACCTTTATTTTTAAAAGAAATGCTACATTTTTTTCCTAAACTTAAGAAATAACCAACATCATCAGTTATCTTTGTGTCAGTGAGGTTAATGAGCCATTTTTTATTCGGTTTCTTTTTGGAGTGAAAATTGTAATCTTTTTTTATAAGCCATTTAAATTTATTTACAGATGGTTCTATAAATTCTTTTTCAAAATCGTAAATTATTGGATTTTGGCAATCAAAAAAGCGTTCAATTAAAGGTTCATTATTTCCGATGTTAACAAGTTTTGATTCTATTCTCTCGATTTCTTTTTTGACTTTTCTAATAGTAGAATTTACATTGGTGATTTCTAATTTTAAAATTCTAATTTTAAAATCCATAAGAGTTTTGTTAAAATGTCCTCTACATTTAGGATTGTTAATAATAACATGATGTTGTAAATTAATGATATGTGCAGGTAGATATCCTTGTGAACGACATCTCAATAGAAAACGGGTTTGATTACTTAGCTTAGACAGCGTTTTCTTTTTTTTAATCCAGGTGTGCAGGTGTGAAATGATTTCTTCTCGATATTTGTTTCTAATCTCGTTGAAAAATCCAGTTCCATTAGCAACGTTATCTTCCATATTCCAAATCTTATTGTATAATTATTGAAAAGATGTTAATTTTGTTGACTAGCGTACCATAATTTGACTACTACTAGACTACTACTAGACTACCATAATTTACCATAAATTACCGAAAATTTTGGAAATTTTTGGATACCTGAAATTTATCAATTTTCCACAAATTACCGGAAATTTTAGGTATCCAAAAATTTCCGGTAATTTATCAAATTTCCATAAAGGACCCCGCACCAAATGTACAGTAAATGGCTTTTTGTGAAAAATTCTAAATAAAATGGACAGTTTTTAAAAAAAAAGTTGTCAAAGTTTCAATTTTTACATGTATTTTAATAGAACAATGCTTATTTTAGTGAAAAGTTTTTTTTCTCTCTTAAACTCTTTGTTATATTTTGCTAAAAGTTTCACATTTTGACTATCAGTCTTACCGGAACAAAAGTTTCATATCTAATATCTAGAAAGATTAACGGTTTTTTGGGGTATACAGCATGTTATGTGGGTGTTTTCATACTTCAAACATCCAAGTATGGAAATCATCATTTCTTAGTAACTAATGCCACTGGAGATTTTTTATTTAAACGCTAGAGTATGAAATCACTTTCAAATAAGTAAAGGAAGCGTGCATAGCACGGATAATACATATGTGCATTTACTTAAAGGGTTGTTTTATCATCCCGTAAATATTTAATCCGGAATATCAACATTTCCTAATGACTAATATCACAAAAAGTTTTCTGATTAATCTATAAGGATAGGAATCAAATTTAAGTATATAGGGAAGGTGTAAAACGACAAGGATGTCTTTGCATTTTTCTAGAGGGTTGTTTAATCATCCCTTACTCAAAGAAGCAGAGAAATTAACTTTTCGTAAGGAATAAATCAACGAAGATCAGGCCTACAATATTACTTTAAAACATACATATAGGAAGTGTCCTTTAGGAGGACTTGCAATATAATTTATTTTCAGCGTAGTTTAATCGTCCCATGATTATTAAAACAAAGAAATCGATATTTTATGCCCTAGCATTTAAATAAAAAATCTCCAGTGACTTTAGTTACTAAGAAATTATGATTTCCATACTTGAATGTTTAAAGTATGAAAACATCCCCATAACATGCTGTATACCCAAAAAACCGTTAATCTTTCCAGATCTTAGATATGAACCTTTTGTTTCGGTAAGACTGATAGTCAAAATGTGAAATTTTTAGCAAAATCTAAGTTCGGTAATTTTTGTTAATTTTACAAGAAATTTTCGAAAAATTCCCGGAAATTTTGTTTTTGTTGTTTCTCAAATCCAAAATTCCCTGAATTTGTTACAACAATTTTCGTGTGCAACAGATGCTGAAAGTAGGCAGTTGCAATTTTTGTGAAGTTTACAGTACTTGCCATCGGCTCATCTTCGCCTCGTTTCCGGCTCGTATTCGGCTCGCTTCCAACTCGCCTCCGACTTGCCTGCAGCTTTCCTTCGATTTACCTCTGGCTCGTATAGCAAACTTCACACTATTGTGGAACTGCCTACTTTCCGCACTTGTAGCACAATATACTATTTCAAAACTTATTTTCTTTCGTCCTTGTGATTCCGTATAATAACTATACTTGTATTTAATCTGTCGAAACAAATTCAGAAAAATTAATTGAAAGATTCAATTTTAAATGTTTTTTTTTAAATTATACCTGGAAAAAGAAAACATTTTACAGAATCACAGAATATATACAAGCGGTAGGAAACTTCCACTGCGTTATGCGCAAATGCAATACATTCAATGAATATCTATTTGTAAATCTTACTGTGGCTATACAAAATTTTATTGTTGTCTTTTTCATTTTATCACGAATTGGTCATCACTTACTTTAATGACTTACCTTAATTACATATTACTTTCCTAAGTAATATTGTACGACTTGAGAGATTACAATAATGATTTGTATTGTTTACAATATGTAACATTGTATCCTCGTTTATTTATTATGAAGGAAATTTTTTAATAAGAATTATATATTTTTGAATTAAAAAATTATCGCTAATGGTTATGTACGAACACTACATCTCTGCTGTAATAAATAAAAACTCTCGTAAGTGACATTGCGATTACGGTTTATTTTTTTTATATCTTACAATGGTAAAGTCGATCTAAACGACAATGTCACGTACGTAAAGCTTTACCTTAGTACGGCACATCTGAGCTTAAACAATCTCAATTCACCATTTAGTTAGCATTTAGAAAAATGATTATTAATTAATCATTAATTAGAAAAATAAGCTTAATAATGTAAAGAATGAAAGAAATCTCGCTCGGCAAATAAGACTGTTTAAAAGTGAAGATATTACAATATCACCCAGTAACATGTTTTTTCTCAGGTTACTGTTTCACACTGTACCTTTAACATTCACAGTTAGTACTTGAAGCAGTACGAAAAAAAGGTCTTACAATTTCAAATTGCGAAATTGGTGGGGGATCATATCGTTTCTTGGCATGCGAGATTACTCTTTCAAAGTGTACCGTCTACTTTGCAGCTCAGGACTCATCCCATTGTGAAAGGGGATACCTTACAAGTTGTAAACTGCATAAGTCACAATTTCTACTTTACAATGGGACAACGTAACGTATGCCAGCTCATTAGTGAAACTGTACAATGTGGTGTAGTAAAATTTAAACAGCCCCTATCAGTGCTACTCTACAATGTCAAACTGTAATATCTGCTTTATGAATTGCTACAAGAGATATTTCGACCAGTATACTTTAAGGGGGTATTTCTATTTGACCGAGCTTTTTTCAGGTAGCATTTCAAAAAATGTGTCTCGGAAACGACACCCTCACTTGGTTGACATGATTCAGCTGCTCCAGGTCATCCGAAACAAAAAAATCGAAGAGATTCTTAAAATATACGAGTACCACTATAGCCGGAATTAAAACAAATCAAAAATATTTAAAATTGACAAAATGGTGCCCATTTGAAATTTTGTTTGCGAATTTTGACTTTTTTGGGGGTAGTTTTTAAGTTGCTAAAAATTCAAAAATCATTATTTTTTATTTATTTTAGTTCGAGCTGTAGCCAAACATCTGCTAAATATATCCTCCAAATTTGAGCTTAATCGGTCCAGTGGTTTTGACGGAATCATGTCAACCATTTAAAGAAATCGTGTTTTGAGAAAAACGCGTTAAAGTTTATCATAGTACTTACTGCTAGTCAGTTAATCTGCTATGCCTGGTCCGTGCGAAATTCGTTAAAAAGTCCAAACCAAACAAATCCCTTTGTGTACAAATTCAACATACTATATACTATCAAAAAATCGAGAAATAATCGATCTTTTTACTACTGTAAAAAGTGCTTATTTTGCAGTGGGCACACTTTAAAGTTTAAACCTTATAGCTTTACTCTTCGAAATTGTATATTTTACAGGTTACTTTTCTCCGTGAAGAAAAAAAGTAGGAATCGACAAGAAGAAGACTAGATAGGGGAAGAAGCTATCTGAATTTATTCAACTTGAAATCAATATTGATCTAGATTCAAGGTAAATTTGAAAATAATTAAACGTTAATTCAGAAGCATTCAGGATAAATTGAAAAGGATTCCAATGAATTCAAAAGAATTTAGACACAAAATAAGGAAACAATATAAAGTACTAATTTTGTTCAAAACTATAACTATTTAAAGAAAAATGTATTCATTTTTTCAGTAAGTGTTGTATAACTTTTACAAAAGCTAAAATTTCGAGAAAAACAATTCATTTGGTCTATGGGGCTGATAAAAACATGGCAGACTGTTACTGCGATAAAAAAAATTCAATTTTCTTTTACAATTGTAATTTCTTTTGATGAGATTAATACACTGTTGAAAATTTCTGTTGTAATTTTGCAATAAATGTATTGGAAGTTTATCACCAAAACGTTTTGTTTGCACAGAAAAACAAAATGAAATCTTTACAGCGATTTCGGAGTAATCTTTACCTGCAAGAAAAATTAACTTCACGTGTTAAGATTTACCCACCACATGGGAAATGGTTACCATGTCAACTCTCTTAAATCTTGCTTTGCTTCGATGCGAACAAAATTCAATTGTATCTACTTGAAAATTACCCGCAAAAAAATTCAGTTCTGTTTTTTCCATGTGTGTGTGT
>CAKNWW010335888.1:513-11995 GCA_932074435.1 Andricus kollari | reverse complement strand
CGATCAACATTCCTTGTTGATACAGAACTTATCAGAATTCTAGAACCAGAAAGTACATTGGGTTAAAGTGCAAGCGGACATTGGTCCGCATGAGTCCAAAAAAAACATATCGATTGATTTAAAAAAACTTCCTCCTTTATTTTCTCGCAAATGCAACTCGTCAAATGCAACTCTCAACAGTTGAATTATTAAAGTTGTAGTGTTGCCTTGCAATTTTGTCACAAGGATTGTATGATATACCAATATATCATAAATGAAAATTAATTCACTCTTTTCTTGCAGATTTAAGTTTACAATTCGACTGTTTACCCAATGGCGACCCCATTCCTGGTATTCCTCGTAACAGATCATCATCCTCTGTACCTGACAGACAACATTCTCCTGGGAGGTCTCTTGCTTCAGGCAGACCTTATTCTCCTGCCAGGTCTCCTCCTGCTGAGCCTCCTCTACGTGCAAGGACCCCGTCTCGTCCTGCCAGATGCATGAATACACCTACCACAATTTCTTTTGATAACGGAATTGAATATCAACTTGACCAACTTCAGTTAATTCGGCTTACTCCCGAAAGTAATCCGCATCGGCTGTTCGAGCTTCGAAGATACACTTTCCCTGCGAATAAAGGATTGAAAGTAACAGCAGGAAAAAATCAGTTCGCGCCCATACCAAAACAAGAACAAATTGTATTATCAACATCTGGTGGTGACGTATTTGCAATACTGGAGAGTAAAACTGTACTTGCTGGAATATATTCATATACTA
This sequence comes from Andricus kollari, assembly GCA_932074435.1. Classification (NCBI taxonomy): domain Eukaryota; kingdom Metazoa; phylum Arthropoda; class Insecta; order Hymenoptera; family Cynipidae; genus Andricus; species Andricus kollari. The sequence continues at coordinate 11,236 of CAKNWW010335888.1, read as the reverse complement.
CTGACACTTACAGTATAAGACGAACAAAAATAAATATGGAAAGCAGCACTATAAGCGCATTGACCTCAGATGAAATTAAAGAAACGCCAGTAGGGTCCCTTCGCCCAATATTACATTATTATAGAGTAGAATATATTAAATGCAACCCTCCACACCATTAATCCAATAAGAAAATGATATAAGTCTAAAATATGAAATTGATTGTGATCCGAAGTCGGCTTGAAATGTTAAATGTATCTCGTAATTACAAAAAATAAAATAAATGTCACTCTGAACAAGTGTGCAAAACCTTATTCCAAAATATAAATAATGCATTATAATTTTACCATTGATAATCGTAACTGATTTTCATCGTAGAAGGATCTACTCAGTATGTGCAGGTGGAGTGGGAAAAGCGATTGCTTCGGCCGGGTGTTTGCTCCAAAATTGATTTAACGCGTTGAAATTGTCAGAAAATTGAAGACTTTTGACAGAAAATTGATCTATCACTATTTTATGTATATTTTCTAATTTTGCCATCAATCAATTGTTTTTTTCGAATTCGTTTACTGTTTTCTTTATCTTCTCTAACTATAACATTAATTTACTGTTCACTGAATAATACTATGTTCTCCGTACTCCAGGTTATCCTGGATATTTCGCTTTCTTTGAAAGAAGGAAATCACGTGGAAGCGTATGCACATAGGTCGCATTAGTATTTTCTTTTTTTTTTAATTCATAGCCTTATTATTGTATGAAATATTTATATGCCTAAACAAATTTTTCAGTAAGTTATGGATACTTTCTTTTTCAGATTGATACCTACGATTGTACATTGATACACGTTTCCCAAAATTTGTTCAAAAAATGTTTCATGTTCAGCGAAACGAAATCAATTTGCAAAAACTAACCGTAAATCCTGGATAAAAAATTGCCTGAACAAATTAATATTTTAAACAATAATTAGGACATAAGTTCTGAGAAAAGCTTTTAAAGGAATGAATGTTCTCTATATATTCCGGAAGAGTATAATTTTCAAACGTTTTAATTTTTTTTTCTTTGATTTTTCGATTTTTTGTTGGTATTTTCTGAACGCAATACCAGAGGTTTGGGGGGTCAAAATAAAAAGTTTGCTGGTGAAAATTATTTGTTTATAACGAAACTAGGACGTTTGTGAATGTTTGCGAAATTCAGTCGCTGATCACGAATTTTAAATTTATTTTCGTAGTACCAACGATTCGTTTATTTTTTGTTTTAAGTCTATATTTATGGGAAACATGGTAAACATGGACATTTGTTATAATAATTACTTTAATAAATAAAAGTTCCTTGTTAAATTGCAGAGTATGCAAACAAGTAATCATTTGAAAGACATTTTAAGTTTATTCTGCGAAAAATATGTAAATCATTCATTCAAAGATTATAAAATATGAGATGAGATGGAATTTTTGTCGATTTACGATTTTTCACGATGATTATTTTTTGAAGTTCTTGCTCTGACACCGTCAAAGAAATAATAAAAAAATAAAAGCTTGAGAGGTAATAGTCATGCGGGATAGCAGGTCTCTATTACCATGTAATAAATTATACCCTTCAAGGATTGCAATACTATAATTCTTAGTATTTTTGAAGAGAAGGAAGATTTTTTAAATTGAAAAGACTTTAAACAATAAAAAAATTATTTATTGAATACATAGAACTGCTTTTTCTTATCACTTCATACCAAATTTTTAAGGGTGATAGTATGTGACGGTATTTTAGTGAACATCCGTTCGTTTTCTAGAAAAGACATTCATTTATAATTTTGATGCTTCCAATTTTTGAAAAGGAATTAATGTCAGATATTTTTTTTTGTACTTTGAAAAATATTTTGTGATGATTTTAGTTATTAAAATACTAATTTTCTATAATTTGATAATACAAAGTTGTAGAGAATTTTTTCCTCTAGCGAAGAAGCTCGTGGGTAATGATGCAATAAAACCTTATCATTTCAGCGATAAGAATAAAGAACAAAAGCGATAAGAATCCTAAAGTTGTGTGAAAGATAAAAAGTTTGAAAATAAATAATATTTACGCTTTCTTTTAATTTTTAACTAAAAAATAGTCTTTTTTTAATTCCGCCAATAACAACTGCCTCAAAACTAAAATTTCGTGGAAAGTTACGTAGCACATGCCCTTTTTGGGGTATAATTTATTGAAAAACGAATACTTTTTCCTGTAGTAGCCTCATTCATAAGAGTATTATGGGATAGTTTTTATGTCGCCATAACTCCAATGCATTTGTTTTTGTCTATAAACCTCATCAGACACCTTAAAGAAGATATCCACAACATTTGTGAATTGTTAAAAAAATTTCTGGTTGATGGCAAATTTTTTATCACAGCGCTATCGGAAAAAATGTTCTAAGTTTGCGCAAATTAGCCTCGGTTGAGGTAACCAAAATTTCTCGCTTGAACTAATTGATGAAATACAAATATGAATATCTCAGAGAGACAAGCTTGGCACTGGTAATCTATGAGATAACAATTAAGATATTATCAACATACTCTAATAAAAACCCAGAAAATTCATTAGATACAGTTCTAACCAAATTCTTCATTAACGCATTGATCAATTTTGCCCCTAATTCGAACAGATGAGGATGGCTTATACCCTGGTTTTCACCTTGATGGTTGTCTCTAATTCTATTGGTAAATTGAGTACTTTAATACACCTATGATATTAATAATTTTAACCTTTCCACAAATAACAATTTGTCTAATATAAAAACGAATTTATTTTTGTGGAATCCAGAATATGTGTTTTGTAAAAAACCAAATTCGAACAACATTCCTTATTCATACATAAATTATCAGAATTTTAGAACCAGAAAGTACATCGAGTTAAAGTGAAAGCGGGAATTGGTCCGCATAAGTCCAAAAAAACGTATCGTTTGATTTCAAAAAAATTCCTCCTTCATTTTCTCGCTACCAAATATTATTTTTAAGACGCTTTTCTTGTATTGATTCAGCAAAGCAATAGCTAGTAAGGAAATTCTCACTGTTTTCAACTAAAAATTGGATTTTTAATCATGTCCAAATTAGAGAAAACGTGTCCCTTGTGTTAACCCCTCCCCCTTCCTTATTTTCTGGAACCAAAATAATATTTTGCAATTAAGCTTTTTACGGTTTAATTCAACACTGATGTATCTCGACAATATATACCCAAGGTTGTGTATACAAAACCGGTATTGTTAATTAACAAAAATTATCGCTACCGGTAAACAAAATTACTGGTCGGTAACCACAGTTTTGTTTTACCGGTACATTAAAAAGTATATTTTAAGGCCGAAGTCTAGACTGCTGTTGCCGGAAGTCTGGGCAAAGAACTATAATCATAAATGCTGTCATTTTTACTGTTGACAATTGCAGAGTGTAGAATCTCATATTTGATATAATTTCCTATGAAACACATTAAATATTGAAGAATCATCAATTGCAAGCATTGAAAATTGAAAATGCTTAAATTGCATAATTTCAAAACATAAATCTAGCAAATTATAGATCTTTCAATTGTAAGTCTTAAAAATCAGTGTGGCCACTATTATAGTCCTGTGAGGACTATTCACAATTTGGCAATGGAATCCAATATTTCTGAAATGCATATCAATTAAAATATGTAGAATTTCTGAAAACATAAAAATTTACAAACATCTGTTTGACTCATAACCGCTTTATACAAATCTCGAATGTACGATTTCTTTTAAATTCTATCTCAGTATATAATTATAAAAAAGTTATTACCGCGAATTATTTTCGTAATCAATAACAGCCTACTTAAAATCGAAAACAACCCACTTTCTGAAAATTTTAAAGTTGGCTGTTATTGTATCTGTAACCTCTAAATTGCGCAGTTTAGAGATCGCACTTTTTATTATCAGTATAACGGCGAAATCATATTTTATGACAAAAAAACAATCAAGTTAATATGTACCGTGTTGGTTTACATAATATAAATGAGAATAGATTATAAGTCGCAACGAATACTCGAGAAACTGTTGCCTTTTTTTAAAGCGACACTTATCATTATAGCGCGACAGACTTGGCACACTGATGGCCATGATGGAATTTACCTAGCAGTGAGTTTGGAGGGGACTCTACTGTTATATTGTACTTCATGATGTTGTACTTTGTAAAAAATCTCCGGAAAACACCTAATATTGTTAAATGATTTGTTATTTTATTGATACGATTGAATATACATATAACTGGCAGTAGATATATCTGAATTTCCATGAATATACAAAATTATAGAATTGGGATATCTTGGGGACATCATTAGCACATAAAATTGAAACATAAATGGAATAATCCTAGGATCTCCTGGGATATGCTGAGGATATCCTGGGAAATAAATGGGATATCCCGCCGATATCTCATACTGTGAGCGGTTGAAAGAACCCAGAAATTATTTATTTATTTTAATTACATTTCCCGCGACCCAATTAGGCCATTTAATGGGTAACATGATAACAAGACTACAAGATTACAAGTGTAAAACATCATGTGTAAAACGCAAATATCAAGGCGAAGCAAAAATATTTCAGGGTTTGACAAAATTAATGAAGTTAAGCAATCGTGTAGAATAAGGCCGTCGCTTCCAATAAAGTTGAAGAAATAATAAGTAAAAGAAAAATATTATAACGTATTTTCTAGCCTGATTTTCATACGTGTTAGCGCAATGTTTAAATAATAATCAACAATCGTTGAAATACAAGAATGGTAAATTACACATTAAGATCTTTTCGGTATTAAATTGCTCAGCTATGAAAACGTTTAATTTTAAATGCTTCCACTTTAAATATCCACCAATTTAAAATCCCGTAATTTTTTCATCCTTCCAAACAGAAATTTTTGTTTAAAAATGTCCAATTTAGTTGATAATTTTTTTGATTTCAAATGCTCCTAATTCAGAAAAATATTAGGTATTGTTTCCAAATTTAAACGTAGAACTCTCTAAGTGTATTTTGAGCGAAAAATAATTAGTCATTTAACAATTGAGGTAGTTTAGACTAACAGAAATGTCAGACCAAAATTTTTCAGTTTCTTTAACACCATTCCGAAACCATAGGTTCCCTCACTGATTGCGAGAAGAAGCGCTTTTTCAGCGTAGTTGTAGCACTCATATTCAGGCAAATAAAGTTTTTTGAAGCTGATTCAAGTGATCCACTGTCGTGGGTTGGCATTTGTACGGGGCGGAGTAATTTTGACGACAGTTGGAATACCTCGGCGATTTTGGATGCGTAGATTACTTACTCCGGTGCTGATTCTGGCGTCTAGCTCCTTCTTGGCCTGTCTGTATTCTTTTTGTTGTAATTGTGTCCGGTCGATTGAGACACTCAAGTCCTTTAATTGAATTGGTATTTGCTGGGAAAGTCTCGCATCCACGAAAGCCTTCCGAACTTGTAGAGCATACTATTGTGTTGTGAAAATCACTCTAACAGGTCTCGGCTGTGAAAGAGTCTGGGAAAATTTCCCGATTCGCCAGATTTTAAATTCATCAAAGACAATTTTATCGGACAGGAAGGATTGAAAGAGGTTGAAAATGGTTCATTTATATTAAGCTTGAGGGGAATCACTCTGTTGAGGGGGTTCAGGCGTAGCTTCCGGGATACCAAAAATGATCAAGTTGTTTTTGCGTTTCATGCGGTCTTCAAATTCATCCAGGATATCCGAAGAGATATCCGAAAAAGATTATTTAGCATCTACTCACAAGCTACAAAATGCGCGAATCATGATGGTTTACATTCGAAATGTTTCCCATTTTGAATATTTCAAATTAAAAACTTGTCTTCTGATTTTTTAAATGAACAAAATTTAAATATTTTTTATTTATAAACCTTGAAAATTCGTCACTTTTCACATGCAGTTGCATTTGAAAACTGGCACATTATCAAAGTTTTAGTCTTGCCTTGCAATTTTGTCACAAGGAGTGTATGATATATCGATATACCATAAATGAAAATTAATTTAATTTTTTTTTTGCAGATTTAAGTTTACAATTCGACTGTTTACCTAATGGCGACCCTATTCCTGGTATTCCTCGTAACAGACCATCACCATCTTCTCCTGACAGACAACATTCTCCTGACAGACAGATATATTCTTCAGACAGACCTTATTCTGCGGCCAGGTCTCCTCCTGCTGAGCCTCCTCTCCGTGTAAGGGCCCGGTCTCCTCCTGCCAGATGCATGAATACACCTAGTACGATTGCTTCTGATCACGGAATTGAATATAAACTTGACCAACTTCAGTTAATTCGGCTTACTCCCGAAAGGAATCCGCATCGGCTGTTCGAGCTTCGAAGATACACTTTCCCTGCGGATAAACCAATTAAATTATTGGCAAGAATGAATGTCTTTGTGCCCATACCAAACCAAGAACAAATTGTATTATCAACATCTGGTGGTGACGTATTTGCAATATTGGAGAGTAAAACTGTTCTTGCTGGAATATATTCATATTCTACTGAGCCTTACAATATAAGACGAGCTAAAATAAATATGGAAAGCGGCATTATAAGCTCATTGACCTCAGATGAAATCAAACAAACTCCAGTGGGGTCCAATCGCCCAATCCTAAATTATTATACAGTAGATTATGTGAGCAACAACCCTCCACGCCATTAATTCAATAAGAAAAAGATATATGTCTAAAATATGAAAATGATTGGGATCTGAATTTTTCTGGAAATGTAACATGTATCTTGTAATTACAAATAATAATAAACTAAATGTCACTATTAACAAGTGTACAAAACCTTAGTCCAAAATATCAATAATACATTCTAATGTTTTCATTGATAATCGTAACTGATTTTTATCGTAGAAGGATCTACGGAGTATGTGGAAGCTTAGTGGTGGAAGCTATTCCTCCGGCCGGGTGTTTGCTCCAAAATTGATTTCACGCGTTCAAATTGACTGAGCTTTGAAGTCTTTGACAGCAAATTGATCTATCACTATTTTATGTATCTCTTCTGATTTTGCCATAAATTAATTGTTTTTTCGAGTAGACTATAACATGTACCTTATTCTTTTGAAGATTTACATCTGGAAATGCACGATGTAAAAACATTCTAAAAATATTGATATACCGTTTTCTTTATCTTCTCTAATTATAACAATAATTAACGTTTCACTGAATGTTACTAAGGTCACCGTACTCCAGATCGCATTAGTATTTTATTCTTTCAACATTCAAAGCCTTATTAATGTTTGAAATATTTATAAGCTTAAGTAATATTTTCAGTATGTTATGGGTAGTTACTTTTTCAAATTGATACGTACAATTGTACATTGCTGCTTGTTTCCCAAAAGTTTGAAACATTTTTCATGTTCAGCGAAACGAAATCAATATGAAAAAGCAGCTTTTTATCCTTAATAAAGAATTGCTTAAACAAATGAATATTTCAAAAAATAATTAGGATATAAGTTATGAAAAAATAATATACTGTATAATAAGCGATATTTACGATTGGAAGGGCAAAAAATGCTTAAACGAATTGAAATTATTTAAATAGTTGCAGAATATCTCAACCAGAAGGGTTCTGGCGGCTTACTTACTATTTACTTGTACATAAATGTATGTACTTTGATAAGGTTTGATTTTCGCGCACAAACCCGGATTTGCCTAATTAATTTAAGTAAGTGGCAATTTTAAAGTTTGAATTACACTTCATTGTGATATTATAAAAACAAAATAACAAAAATACAAACCAAAAAATCATTTTTTGGGACCAAACTCAAACAGAAATTGATCACACGGCCCTGATTGTCCGAGGTTTGGAGAGTCCCGGTTTACCGTGAAGGCCATTGAGGGTACGTCCGAAAGGACCGGTGAAGAGGGACTCCAGTGTAGTTTAAAAATACTTGACAAGTTGGGTCTTACTGAAAAATAATATATTGTCTGACATATTTCTTTAGCGGAAAACTCATCGTCTTTTTTAATTTTGAAATTGAATTTTTTTCAATGGCAAAAGTTTCAAAAACGTATTGATTGATTTCAAAAAACTTTCTCCACCATTTTCTGAAAACCTAATAATATTTTCCAATCAAGCTTTTTACAATTTAATTATAACAGTTTCCAAAAAAGAAATCAACGATATCATTTTCACTGTTCAGAATTTAAGAATTTTTAATGACAAATGTATAAAATTAAATCAGTTTTAATATAACAATACTAATTGCATACTGTTAAATGTGAAGAATTGTAAACTGTAAATCATCAAATTTGAACAATTTAAAAAAAGCCTTCAATATTATATAACGTTTAAATATAAATCTTAAAAATGGAATAATTTGTAATTCTATATTTTCAAATTATGCAAAATTTATTTTTTATAATTGGAAATTCTGTAAATTTCAATATTTGTATTTGAAAATTTTGGAAACATGTAAGTAGGATAAAGAAATGTTGGTGTCTAATAAGGGACCAAAGGACAATTTCAAAAAATTTTAAAATTGAATATTTTCAGATTTAAATTTTGGAAGTAGAAAAATTCAAAATTTAAAAATAATTGAAAACTAAATGGCTCTTCTAAATTTCAAGCTTCTGGAATTTTAGAATTTAACATTTTTAATACATAAATAAATTATTATTTAACACTGAAACTGATTAAACAATTTTTTTAATAAAAAAATGTATTGAATTATTTTTAAAAAGAATAAAAAATAAACATTAGTTTTGAGTGGGAAACATTTTAAAAAATCCTACTCCATTACGTAGAGAAATGAACAAATCCAAACTTAATTTAACACTAAAAAAAAGCTTACTGAACCAAAATTGTGATATTACAACTCTTTTTATACTTAAACCCTTGAAATTTCAATAATTTTAAATAAACTGAAATTGTTTAAAAATGAAGCAGTTGAGATTTTTTAATTATATATACCACATAAAATAAATCAATTATTCAATTACTGATCAATCAATTTCAGGTAGTTTAATTTTGATTTTAAATAACACTACCTTTAGCATTATAATTTATTGCTGAAATTTTTTAATCAAATAATTTTGAACTTTATGAAATTTATGAACTTTATGAATTTCATGATTTTCAATTCAAAATTGCTTCGTATTTACGTCTTAAATTATGAAATTTAAAACTGTCAAAAAAAGCTTTTCTTTCAAGGCCTCAAAGATTAACCTGTTTTAAAAATGTACATTCGAAAGTCTAATTTTTAACCTTTTAAAGTTTTAGTTATCAAGCCACTTTGAAAATGATGTGCCATCTAATTGAAAACTTTCAATATTAATAAATTCAAACCTAAAACGTTAAAACTTAAATAATTTCAAACTTCGTTTGAATATTAAAAGATTCTTACATGAGGAAATCACTTATTGTTAAAAGTAATTAATTTATAAATAGGGTATCACGGTTTTTAAAATTTAATCTTAAATCTAAAGTGTAAAATTATTAACTTGAAAATCAACGATCGAATTTTTAATTATTTTTAATAGTAATACAACAACAATAAAAGGTAAATTACAACTGCGCAACTTCCTCCGAAGATCATGTCATAACAGAAGTTTATAAATAGTGTAAAAATTTTAGTTTTACATTGTTTCCATCCCCTCCACGCAATAAAAATGAATTTTTGGGACGAGGAGAAAGAGGTGTTGAAGGAAGTGCAGGGGAATTTGTTTCGTAGGAAGTAGGGGGGCGAGGGTAATGCAAGGTAGAGGAGTGGTGAAGGTGCTGTACTGGAACGTAGCAGGGATAAAGAAGAAGGATGAGGAGTTCTGGAGGTATATCCAAGAGTTTGATGTTGTGGGACTGGTAGAGACGTGGGTAGAAATGAAGGAAGGGGATACAATAGAGCCAAAGCTGCCAAGGGGATATAGGTGGAGACTCCAGGAGGCGGTCAGAGTGAAGAAGAGAGGAAGAGCTAGTGGGGGAATTATAACGGGTGTTAGAGAAGGATTAGAGGAAGTAGTTCATGGAAAGGAAGAGGGGAAGGGAGTGCAAAGGAGAGAAGTAAATATAGGAGGGGTAAAGTGTAAGTTTGTGACAGTGTACAATAAGGATGGGATGGAAAGAATCAAAGAAAGGGTGGAAGACTTGCTGGGAGAAAGAGAGGAGGGTATGGTGGTACTGGGTGGGGACTTTAATGCGAGGATGGGGAGGGAAGGAGGCCTTTACAGGGAAGGGGAGAGCTTTGAAAGGAAATCAAAGGATAAGGTAATAAATAAGGAGGGGGAGATTCTAAGAGACTGGATGGAGGATAGAGGCTGGGCGGTGGCGAATGGTATGGTAACTGGTGACGAAGAGGGAGAATACACATATGTAAGTAAGGTGGGGGTGTCGGTGATAGACTATGTAGTCATGAATACGTATGGGTGGGAGGAGACGGAAAGATTCGCAGTGGAGGGGAGGGTGAGCTGGACGAGGGAGGCGATTGAGAGGTATAAGGAGCAGTTGAGGAACTTACGTTTTGAAGGGGAGTCGGTAGAAGAGATATGGGAGGATTTAAAAGAGAAAGTTAAAGGTTGCATGCAAAAGAAAGTATTTAAAAAGAAGAAGAAAGGAATGGTGAAGTCTTGGTGGGATAGGGAATGTAAAAAGATGAAAAGGAAGATGAAGAGGAAGTACAAGAAGTGGAAAGAGGGTATAGCGAAAAGGGAGGAGTACGTAGAAATGAGGAAGGAGTTTAGATTGATATGTAAGGAAAAAGAACAGGAAAAAGAGAAAGATCTGGAAGAGGAGT